>PVKC010009746.1:7421-26590 GCA_004027635.1 Crocidura indochinensis | reverse complement strand
TAAAGGGGCTCTTTGAGAGCCCAAAATTCCTGCTGGACAGAGTTTGAACCACTGCACCTCTCCTCTCTCAGGTCTTGCTGATGGTCTTCTGGTGAATGCTGACCTTTCCTTGATGGTTGATGGCAACTCTTTCTTAGAGGTATCTAAGCAGGGGCACTGGGAGCTCAATGGTATATCATGTGGGAAGTAACCTTTTAATCCCTCTTAATGCTTCTGCCTATTGGATGTGCCTCCTTATTTCTATACATTTTTACATATAATTCACACCTCTCTCATTTTTAGTCTCTTGATCTTGGTTAACCAGATCTGCGAGAGAGAGAAAATGAAAATTGCTGAAAGGGGTTTAGCCAGGCTTCTTCCTCCTTTAGGCCTATTATCAGGCATTATTATTTTCTTTAATTTCCCCCTGTTTGTTCAGATTCATTCAGTCATGCATCTAAGGGATCTCCAAAGCCATATTTATTCAAATGCATTCCTACTCTCAACTGCCTGTGAATTTTCCAAAGGAGCCAATTACCTGGACAATGATGCACCCCTTTTAACAGGAAGTAGCCTTAGAATGTTGGTGCCTCCTTTTATACAATAAAATTTGTTGGAATGTAAAGCTTTCTGAGAAGAAAACTAGGCAGTTTTCTACTCATACCAAAAAAGGGGCTGTTTAGACTTAAAGACATAAGCTGTTCATCCATATCATAAGTTCTGAGGACTGAATGCAGTGGAATAGCAGGATATTGGCCCTTACCATAAATGATAAGGACTACCCCCAAAAAACCCCTGAACTGCTTGGCGGAGAAATAGGAGCCTTTGAAGCTGACTAAGAATGTGTCGGTATAAACATTTTTCTGCACCTTTTTCTAGTTAGATGTGAGCTGTGTTATAGTACTGTAGGTTGCTGCTGTCGGGATTGCCCCCAACAAAAACTCCAGTTGGTTAAATCCAGTCCCTAATTCTTCTATCTTGCTACCATTCAGAGGGTACTTGGGAGACTATGGTGGAGAGAATGGTCTTTCTGGTGGTGGGTGTGATGTTAGAATATTGAATCCTTGAAAAATATAAGGAGTGATATTGTAAATCTTATATAAAAATGATTACCAAAAAAAAAAGATTATAAAAGGACCATTAAGAGTTCAAGGCTTTGGGGCCCGGGAGATAGCATGGAGGTAAGGTGTTTGCCTTTCTTATTTTTTTTTGTGTGTTTGTGGTTTTTGGGTCACACCCGGCAGTGCTCAGGGGTTACTCCTGGCTCCATGCTCAGAAATTGCTCCTGGCAGGCACGGGGGACCATATGGGGCATCGGAATTCGAACTGATGACCTTTTGCATGAAAGGCAAACACATGCAAAAGGTCATCAGTTCGAATCCCGGTGACCCATATGGTCCCCTGTGCCAGCCTGGAGCAATTTCTGAGCATGAAGCCAGGAGCACTGCCGGGTGTTACCCAAAAACCAAACACCAAAAAAAAAAAAAAAAAGAGTTCAAGGCTTTGCCTGACAAGAAAAGAAATGATGGAGGGAAGGAAGAAGATAAAGGGAAGCAATGGGGATCAGGTCTAGGATTTATTCATATTGATGATGTGGGAGAATGGCATAACTCTACATCCAAAGTACAGGCTCAACAACCCTGAAAACATGAGATCTAAGCTGAAACCACTGAACTTTAATGTGTCTGTTAAGGTGGCAGGTAGGGTGGGGGTTCATGGAATTTGGGAGTGCTGGTGATGGGAGTTGACAGTGCTGGTAGAATTGACATTGCGATTTTATGTGCCTAAAACTCAACTACCAATAACATGTGTAACCCACAGTTCTCTAATTAAATAGAAAATTAAGAAAAAAAGTTCAAGGCTTTTCCTGTGACAATACCTAGATTAACTTTTATGCATGCAGAGAACTCCAGGTCAAAACAATTTGGAAGAATTATACAGAATCTCCCAAACACCACTGATGGTCTTTTCACGTCTTGAAAAGCCTATGCCCTCTCTTAAACATAATTTCTTTATCTTCTCTTATATTACTTTAAATAAAACTTAAGAAATAAAAAATTATTCACCCATCACAAAAAAACAAACAACCAAACCCAACCAAACCAACTATGCTCTGAGCCCAATTTTAAATTTAGTTTATCTAACTGTAATGAAATAATTCTTCAGTAACTTATGGCTCAGCATCTTAATGTGAATAGTAATGTGCAAGAAAAATTTGAGTTGCTCAGTGTTGCTTTATTGATCAGTTCTTACCTGGACCAATGAGGTTGAAAATGAAATGAGTCTCACACCAGTATGAGAAACTATAGTAGTACTAGTGATGGATGCAAATTAAATTTATTATTTTTAGGTATAAAACAGTGATATTAAATATATACTCATTGTGGTTTATAAACACAACCATCCATCTCCATAGCTTATAATCTTAAAATACTACAATTTAAAGATGTAATGTAATATATGTTAAATGATATGGTTAAAATTTATGTAAATCAGAGTAGGCATTAGATTGTATTGACTTTCTTTATTAAACTGTGTTAAATAATATAGAATTCAATCATGACAAATGAATTTTATTGATGTATTTTCTATAATTCCATTTGCCATTCCTTTAACTTTTGTGGGAATTAAATCTGTTATATGTCTACTGAAGTGAAATGCTTGGGGGGGTTGGATGGTATGGTACCTGGGACATTGAAAGGATGGTCACACTAGTGGTGGGTTTGATGTCGGAACATTTTATTCTTGAAACAACTTTATTATGAAAGATTTTGTTATAATGGAGTTTTAATAAAGATTAATTAAAAAACAAAAACCCACATAATCAATCAATAACTACTCATTCTCTCATCCTTGGCTACCATCATTTTTTTTCACCTCTATCATTGCATATTTCATAAAAATAGAGCCAGACACTGTTTCTGATTAGATTGTATGATTTAGCACAATATTTGATAGGTTGAATCATGTGTAAGAATTTTCTTCTTTTAAAGGCTGATATTCTACTGTATTTATGTGTCAAATACTGTTTATTCATTCCTTTGTTGATATACACAAATTTTGCTGTTGTGAAACTTGATATGCAGCTATATCTTTCAATGAATTGATTTTAAATATATATATTTCTTTTGTTATTATATCATATGATAATTATTTTAAGAGATACAAAGTCTGTTCTATGTTACATATCAACAATGCATTTAGCTCTAACTTCCCTACATCTTCACAAGCATTAGTTTTTGTTAAATTGATATTAGTATAGTAGGCTGTTTTGAATTATGCAAACAGTATTGGGATTAAAAAGAAGCTATGAGGTACCTATGCAGTTTAGACTATGTGCCAGTGACCTTTCAAGTACTTTTATTCTTTACTGAAGATAATATCTACTGAACATATTGAAGTCTAATGTAAGACTTACACACATTTAGTTTCACATTTAATATCCCTAAGTTCTGTAGTAGGTTCTATAACAATATATCAAGTAGGCATAACCATTTTATTTTATTTCTCCTCAGTTGTCAAAGTTATTATATAAAGGGGAAATATGAAAAGAACAGGTGCCTAAAAGGTTATGGGAAGGAAGTGATAATTTGGGGAGGAAGAGGAGTCCTTCAAAGGTGATTATGCCATTAATGAAACCCTAGCAATAATAGCTCCGTAAACCACAATGCCAAAAATTTACTAAATAATAAATAATTAATTAAATAAATAAAAGATGCTTGTTACACAGGCAGGGTGGTACGTGGGAGGGAAATGATCACTGGTAAATGGATTGGAACTAGAATTTTATACACATGAAATCAAATCATGGATAACTTTGTATTTATAGCTATTAAATAAAATTACCAAAAAATGGAAGAAAGAAAAAGAAACTCAAAGCACCAGTTTCTCTAAACCAAACCAACAAAACCTCATAAACTGAGCCATACTTAGTGCATATTAAGTGTTTATCTGATGAGTGAGTTTCCTTATTTTATTTTTTATTTTCAATAAACTTTGTATCTTAAAAATAAAAAAGCAACAGCTTGTGAAAATAATGAAGACACCTGCTGGGCTCTGTTGTGGGCCTCAAATGGCTGAACATGATAGAAATATATCACACAGTGTATTTGCTGCATCTTGTTTATAGGGAGAGGAGGATTTGCACATTAAATTCACCATGATATATGGAAATTGCATAAGGTAAAGGATATATAATACTTAAAGTATCTCACCTCACATTATTTCAGTTAGTAGTATGTTGATGACAGTTTTACTGTTTTGTCATTTTGTTGTAGTGTCTTGATGTGAAAGAACAAACATCTCTGTGTTCAGTGTATTTCTAATTTTACAGTGAGTTTTCAGTTTAATGACTTTTTATATTATTACTTTTATGAGCGATATATTAAGTATCATATCCTTTGGCAGCAAAATCATGATGTTTTACATCCAAGAATATAAATATCTCTAAATTGCTTTTAGTTTCTGTTTTTTTGGAACTTTTGTTATGATTTTGAAGACTCTCTAGGCTTGTGTCTTACACATTTTTATATTTCAATGGGGTGAAATTTCAATATATCTTTGAAACAACTTTTATTTTATTAAGACAATATGCTCAGTAAATTAAAATATTAAAGAATATCAAGTATCAAAGAGAAAAAGCCTATTTGGATTACCCCACATAACCAACCTGCTTTCTTTTACCCCTGACAGTAATGTTTTATTCCAAATTATGTTTTCACTTTATTTTTTATTATAACAATTGAAAATTGTATGTAATTTGGACTCACTAATATAAATAACAATAAGTTTAATTTCACTCTAAATCCCTTTTCCTATTTTACTTTGTATACTATTTGGTAAATATGTATCTAATTTTTTGATATATTTATATTCATATATTTGATTTTTCCTTATTTATCACTTTAATGTATACTTTGACTATCAACTTATATATTCAACATTTAAAATTCCACAATCTTTCCACTACTCTCATTTTACACTCTCTGCAGGACTCAGGGGTTACATTTGGCTCTGTGCTCAAAAATTATTCCTGAAGAATTGGAAACCTCATGGAATGCAAGGAATTGTATTTTGATAGGCATGTCCAAGGAAAATGCCCTATCCACTGTGATATTTCTCTGTTCCCTCCACTACTTTTTATAACCTAAAATTTTCTAATGTTTAAAAAAATTGGGGGAGAGGACACACCAAGAACCATTCAAGAGAGTGTTTGGGGAACCACATGTAGATACAGGATAAACTGTGAGGAACCACATGCAAAAAATAATAAAATCTCATTTGTTAACTCTCTGCTTTATATTCTAAGAATTGAAGCCCAGTAAATACAAAATTATATTTGTTTACAAACTTTATTCATATTTATCTGTTACTTCTCTCAGGACTATGTAAAATAAAATATAGAAAACTAATATAAATATTCCAAATATTAATTTAAAATATATGTCCTACCATATGGGTGGGTAAACCTACTCATGGTCAGGTTTTACTCCTGGTTCTCTGTTCGGGTATCACTTCTGAAGGAGCTTAGGGGGTCCTTATGGGTTCTGGTAAAGGAAGCATTCTTTCCATCGTACTGTCTTTACAAACCCAAACTTTTTATTTTAAAATTTTTCTAGGAAAATAAAGAGCATCCTCTAAACCTCTTATATACTTCTAGTCCATTGGTTGCAGCAATATTATTTTCTTTTTCTTTTTTTTTTTTTTTTGCTTTTGGGCCACACCCGGTGACACTCAGGGCTTACTCCTGGCTATTCACTCAGAAGTCGCTCCTGGCAGGCATGGGGGATCATATGGGGAACCAAGGGATCGAACCGAGGTCCGTCCTAGGTTAGCGCAGGCACCATACCTCCAGCTCCACCGCCCGGCCCCCCACAATATTATAAATTATAATAATTTGGTTATGTTGACTGAGAGAAAAAGAGAAAGTGAGAGAGACTTGAAACTAAATTAAGCATGAAAACAAAATTGAATTCAAAATGCCAGTATCACTTTTTGTAAGAGGCAGGGAGGTTTGGGCCGCATTCCATAGCACTCCGGTTACTCCTGGCTGCTCTGTACTTAAAAATTGCTCCTGGCAGGCTCAGGGGACCATAAGGGATACCAGGGATTGAACTTGGGTCTCTCCCGGGTAGCCCACATGGAAGGCATACACCCTATTGCTGTGCTGTTCAGGCCTCAAGTATCATTTTTTATAGCACTATATATAATCTTTATCTAAATCAGCGTAAAAATAACTGTGTGTTTTTCTCACTCTGAATGTCAAGTAATTCTTATCATTGGAGATGAAATGACAGGATAGCTAAACTTTGCTCAGTTTTACTAATTATTGACGTTTTATATATCTCTGTGAACTCTGTATTTAGTAAACAGTTATTAAAATGATATTATGATACATTATATCAAATAAATTTGATATAATTTCTAATAATTCATATATTAGCATACTTTACTATGTTTCCTAAGTTTCCTTTCTGGGAGGTAGGTACTCTTAGCCTGACATCTCCAAGTTGAAAATATCAGAGCAAATGATAAAATAGGAAAGTTATTTTTTTAAATAAAACCTAAATCAAATATAAAATTTTAAATATATGCAACTCTTTTCATCAATGTGTTTCATAGTACTTAATTTGATTACTTAAATATAAATAAAAATAAATGTTAAGGTATCTCTTTCAGCATCTTTGTTTGACAGATAGTAATCAGTCTTGAAACATTTAACGAACTTGAAAATTTTTGAGCATTGTAAACTTTGTTTACTAATTTTACAACTTTATGATTTTCTTTCACATTATGAATGTGAGGAGTTCTAGATTATTTATCTGATTATAAAGCTTTTAGTATTTTGCTGTGAAACTATAAGATCGAAAACATTTTTGTGATAAATTGTCTTCTTCACAATGACTGGTGTACTGTGTATTTTGCAGCCATTACTCTGTGCATTATTAAAAGGTTTGAGGGAATATCTTCTGTGTTGATCTCATTTTATAAGAAACAAGTCACATGAAGATATTCTGTGCAGGATCCTAATTCAGAGAGCTGAAGTACCATCCTGCATGAGGTGCAAATGATTAAACCCACTAAATTGCTCCCACTCAGTTGAACATCATGTAATTATACTGTTAGCTGACATGATGTGTAAGAGCAGAGCTGTAGCTAAACCCATTCTATCCACTGAATGTAAGATAGTGACTTTGTGTTTTACACCAATAAGTTTTGTACCATTTGCTATATATGAAAATAAAACTACCTACATGTATTTTCTTTAAATAATATATAATGCATGTATATGAGTTAGTGTAAGAATATAACACCAGGGAGTCCAAGGATCCCAAGGTAGATTTTTAATTTCATATGCAGAAAATCAATAGGATAATTATTATAGAGGTGGTTTTCTTAGAGTATATTAATATGGAGACAGAAATTAAATCATATACGCTCTTACATACTATCTAGCAAAATATAAAAAAACAGATGAGATCTTATCTGCTGCTATTTTTGTAAATATAATGTTAATTTTAAAATGACTATACTACATGATCATTTCTATATGATATATGTCTGCTTTCACAGAATTGACAGATTGGTGTAGTTATATTAATAGTCCATACGGACTACAAAGAACATGACATTTACTAATTGGCTCTTTATAAAACAAAACCTACCAACTTCTGTTATAGATATAATAATATAATATTGCATATGCAGACAATTAACATGACATGGCTTGATTTTTCCACATTCTTCTGGCTGCTTTGCAGCAAATGTACTAATGAAGGAAAGAGAAGTTGAAGGAATAAAGATTACTAAATAGGGATATAGAGTTTGTGAAATCAAAGGATGATCAAGTAGAATTGATAGGTACTGTGAAAATGGTCAAAGGCAAGACATTTTTAATGTAGATATTAATGGGTTTTAAATGGATGAGACATAAGAAAGTTCAAAGATGGCCGATGGCCACAAAATTTTTTTGTTTGCTTTAGTAGTTGGTAAATCAGTAATAAATATTTATTAAATTGATTTTAAAATAGTGAATTGAAAATATATTTTTTGATGTCTAAATATATTTCAACTTTTAATGGCATAAAACTGTAGTAAGGAACATATGGCAGACCTCCCTTAGAAGGACCGAGCAAACCAGCATTACTTTTTCTATTAGGAAACAATTCTGTTGTTGAGTGTTCTTTTGCTTAAGGATACGTTTAATTCCTTGTCTTTATTTGGAATGATTCTGCAGTTTTTAAAGCTAGTCAGCCATTTTGAACATTTGAATAACTAATGATTCTTTACCCGAGTAGATAAATTATTGAGACAAAGCAGGGTCTTGCTACTATAACTGTAAATAGAAGCTCTTCAGTGGAAAACCACTTTGGGATTACAGGATATGACCTGGATTAGGCTCACAAAAAGAAGTCACCAGATGTCTGTTATTTTGCACCCCACTATAGGTCAGGTAGGGAAAGTTTCACAGGGACCAAGAAAACTCATTTAGCAAATCATCTCTTCCTACTGAAAAACAACTTTCTGAGGTATATATCCTTGTAGCTATCACTTTCAGATCTAATAATGTATTCATTTCAGCACTAAAATGTGTGACCTGGCTTCTCTCAGGAAACTGAAAACTTCTGAACACTCAGAAACATTACCTGATTGGAGACAGCACTTCGCTTGGTTCAGGCAACTAGCTCCTGTTCCTGATGACCCTTCCAGAGTACTTGGCAGGCTGCTTCCTGATCCTCCTTTGAGGAATCTGGTCTCCAGCTGAATCCCATTGTAGCCCTAAGATATTGTTGAAAAATGTCCATTCAGCACCCTGCTCTGTGACTGAACTCTCATTTTTCTCGTCAAAGTTAGTGTGAGGATTTGGGCTGTAGTGATGGAAGTGGGGGCAATGAAGGTTTTGTTCCGTCACTTTGAAGAAGATCTAGCAGGACATTGAGAATCGGACAGACAGGAACAAAATCTTTATTTGTCAGGGAAAGGGGATGGACTGCCATCAGGGGGATTGCTTTTGGACAGATGCAGGAGGAGGCAGCTGGGGTCCCACTGGGCTGGGGTGCTGAGTAGAGGCAGGAAATCTATGGTTTTCATTAACTAAATGTCTGTTGCTCTTGAAATTTTGTCTCCAAAGTTGGATCATAAGCACATGATGTGTGTATATATAGTACATTATTTATATTATATATAACATATATATATATGTTAATTAAATATAACGATGAACTTACTGGTATAAGATTATAGCATACTTGGGAAAACGAGCTCAAGATTGGTGGGCCTCTTTCTGATGCCCAAACCTTTATCTGATATCAAGGACTGGGGGGCAAAGGCGCTCCTGACTTGAAAGTGCTGAAGAGGAGAGACACCCCAAATCACAGCCTTACAGCAGAATGGAGAGCAGATGCAATGATTAAGCCCTGACAATGTTTTTCAGGCTTGGTATGGTTTCCCGTGCAGCTGCTCGGCTTACTTTTGTATTTACGAGCACTTGGTGAGTGCTGCGACAGGTTTATTATTTGTTGGCTTTCTCCAGCATTGCACAGTAAAAATTGTTTTCAAAGAGTATTCAAAAGTGGAGCTGGCTGTCATTGTAGCAAGCTGAATCCATCCACTGATATATTTCACTCTCTTGATGGATAACTGGCTCCGTGGTTTGGCATTTCAGAAAAAGAGTGGAAAGCGAGCTTAGTCTCAGAGGCCATTAATCGTGTTTCTCCCTCAGACTCCCCTGGGTGACTGCTTGTGCCATTATCCACAGTTCTTATGTCCGATCACAACCTCTTCATGCTAGCCCCAAACATGGTGTTGCAACCAGGTGTCCCTTCTATTTCCTGCAGCCCTTGGAACTTGCTTGCTAGTTGCCTCCCTTCAGATAGCAAAAGGATCGTCTTCTGGGGGAAAGTCAGTTCCTAGCCTTTCAAAAGGAATCTTCCCTGCAGCTGCCCACACACAGATGAGTTTCAAGATCCCCTTTGCTGTTGGAATCAGCACAGGATACAGAAGTGTCAGGTTTGAAGTGGGCGTTTACTTTGTATATCCTGTAACTCAGTTCCCATGATCATTTGATACAATTACTCTTGATGTTGCACCTATTGTGCTGTGAGTTAGTATGGAGGAGACTCATAACTGTTGATCTATCTGACAACTGAATACATTTTTTTTTGTTGTCAGGCAGAGAGCTATTATTTTTTATTACTGCAAAAAAGGCTCGCAGTGTGCTGGATGAAATGTCAGGAGTCATTAAACCAAATCAGCCCCCTCCCCCCAAAAACAGCAGATTATGAAAGCCTGGTATCTCTAATCAAGCAGAACAGGAAACTTAGGGCCATTAAGATGGGGGGAGTTGTATCTCCTCAGAGGCCCTTCCTGGTTTGTCTCACTTTAGAGAACTCCAGCTTCAATACTTCCAACATCTTTAGGTGTCAGCTTCTGTTGGGCATTGGAGATAATGTGTTCCTGCCATTTGTCCAGAACCTAGGAAGTGTTACTTTCCTGCTAGAAGTGGAAACTTTTACAGAACATTTAAATTAAAAAAATATCTTCTCCATCTGTCCTCTATGGAATAAGCTCTTCCAGACAAAACTGCTCTCCCCCATTTTATGTTGTTCAATTACAGAGTATTCTAAACTCTACAAATTGCTTTCATTTCCATGGAGTGCTACTCTGTCGTTAGTATTGCATTAGAATTATTTGTTAGGAGAAGCACTGCAATAGGAAAATGTTTTAAATGATAAGGACTAGAAAAGTATATAATGTCTTTATTTATTTTTGTTTTTTTTTGTTTGTTTGTTTTTAGGTCACACCCGGTGACTCTCAGGGGTTACTCCTGGCTCTGTGCTCAGAAATCACTCCTGGCTTGGGGGACCATACCGGACACCTACTGCTCAGGCCCCTATATAATGTCTTGAAGTCTGTTCCAGTCAATGAGGATGAGTAATGATAGCTTGGAGAGATCTTTCCAACATCCACAAGGAATGCCTGTTTACAGATGGATTTGGGATT
Source organism: Crocidura indochinensis (assembly GCA_004027635.1). Classification (NCBI taxonomy): domain Eukaryota; kingdom Metazoa; phylum Chordata; class Mammalia; order Eulipotyphla; family Soricidae; genus Crocidura; species Crocidura indochinensis. The sequence continues at coordinate 15,610 of PVKC010009746.1, read as the reverse complement.
TGGAGTCAAACCCGAGGAAATGCATGAGGCATTATCTTAGCACTGTCAGGGAGAATTTTTGGTTCAGACTGACATTGATCTCTGCTCATCTAAATTCACTAGGAATAATAAAAAAAATATCTTAACTTTTTATTTGCTTACTTTCTCTCTTTGAGTGTGTTTGTGTATAACTGTATGTTTAAGAAAATGTAAACGTATTTTGCATATAACAAGCTATTTTGTGAAAACAGAATTTATTATCTAGATATGTTTTAATTTCTGATACATTGATTCCTTTTAAGTGCAATTTATATATTGCTTCTTTTGAGCACAGACTCAAAAGTTTGGACAAATAAGTATAGACTTATATACATAAGCATAATTAACATAGGTAACTTTTTAGTGTCCCATATAGTGCGCATAGTTTCCTTTACAATTAATCCTAAGAAGAGTTCTTTCCTACCCATTTTTTTAGCCTGTCACAACTACTTAGATCTGATTTTTCCCTAAAGATTTGCTTTTACTAAAATGTTATGTATATAGTTATACATATTTGTTGCATGTGCATGTATATGACAAATACTTTTGGTTCTTGATATCTTTTCCTCTAACAAATATATATCTACTTATACTCACATATATGTCTAGATTTTATTAATATTTATTCATTTATACATGGTGTTGACATTTATCAGTCCTGATAACATTTATCAATTGCTGAGTGGGTTTTTATTTTAGAGCCGTGAACACCATTTGTTTACTTGGGATAAATCCAATTATGACCCCTATAAATAAAGGAGGTATACAAAACTAATTTGCACTGATTTTACTTAAACTTTGTAGGCTTACAGTTTTGCTATGTATCACCTAACTTTCACTTGGTGAGTAGAGGTTCTTGAAATAGTCAAAAAGGTTTTGATTGTTTTAGGTAAGTGTTGAAATTACTGTTATTCACTTACCATTGTGGACTGAGTCTTCTTGGCTACCAAATTCATATATTGAAGTCTTAACTCTAAATACCTCAGAAAGTGACTACAGTGGGAGATAGGTCCTTTAAAGAGGTTACTAAGGTAAATGAAGTTGTGTGGGTGAGGCTGTTCAAATATAACTTTTCCCTTATAAGAAGAGATAAGTTCACTTACAGATCAAGGGCAACCACATGAGGACCTAGAAGGTAGGCATTTGCAATTGTAGGGGAGAGACCTAGACAAACCAAACCTACTAAACCGTTTATACATTTGCCTTCCAGACTGTGGGAAAATAACTTTCTTTTGCATACCTACCTTATTTATGTACGTTGTTATGGAAGATCCAATACATATTCTCCCTATCTCATTCATTTTAAAATCATTTACAAAAAACATAGTCTGTGTCAGACCTTGCTCAAAGTCCTAGGAATATAGTTTCCTACTCCTATGGCTTTTAAATACCAGGGGTGACAGTAGCAATTGAAAAAAATCAAATAAAACTATACAGCAAATTAGCATAAAGGACTATAGTAAAAAAGAAAACAAGTCAATGTGGTAGCCAACTATTGGGTACTTTTTTAGACTGGGTGTTTAAGAAAATGTTGAAGCTTGGACTGTGATTCACAATAAAGAGACAGGTTTGAGATGATCCGCAAGGAAAGGACTCCAGAGAATGAGAACCATAGTGTCCCTGAAAACTGATGAAGTTACACTTACTGCCTACCTGGGTTTTACTAAAAACAATACCTATTTATTCCTAAGTTGCTTTATTTCTCTTACCAACACACTGTAAAATGGCCATTTTCATCTTCACAGATGAGAAAATGGAGAGTGAATCTGAAGGCAATAAGCCTTACACATCCCATACATTTTCTGAAATATATCAGCATATTTATATATAAAAAAGAAATCCCTTATCATATCAATAATCCTTGGAACTGGATAATAGGATGTGTGTCCTGAAGGTAGACTTCTCTAGAAATCTAAGCTTGGATAGCATTAGTAGAAATATTTCTGAGTTTTACTTCATGTTTTCGAAAATTGATTTCCCTGAGAACATGCCTGAGATAAAAGAGCTGGTCTTGGCTTTCCTATCTTCGTTTTTCACAATAGAAAAGCATATTTCTTCCCAAATATTAATCTTAGGGCAGCCATAAAGAGAGAGTTTGAAGTATTATTGTTGCTATTGAGAAAATGCATCACTTAGATGATTTGGTGAAAATGATTTTACAAATCAGATAGTTTCTATTTCTTTGCTATGAAGGAGATTCTATTTACCAGATAGATTACTAATGGGGATTGTTTTTAATGGCAAATGTTTATGAACATTTTAATATACAATTTAAAAGGACTTTAAGAAATTGATATTGCTTTAAGTATCTCAGTTTCCATCTACTTACATAAATGAACAAGCATTTCAGAGATTGAATCTATAAAAATGGAAAGTGAAAATAAACTTGCAGAATCTGATTTATACACAGATGTATGGTCCAATTCCCCCAAAATATTTCCATTCATTATATAAGAGGTTTATCCAATGAATATTCTGCTTACTAAAATATAAAAAAATTAAATATAGCATTTAAACTGAGTTGTTTTGTTTTGTTTTGTCTTTGATTTTTCTGGCCACACCCAGTAATGCTCAGAAATTACTTCTGACTATGAGCTCAGAAATCGTTCCTGGCTTGGGGAACCATATGTAATACTGGGGATCGAATTGGGGTCCTTCCTGGGTCAGCCACATTTAAGGCAAACACTCTACTGCTGCGCTATAGCTCTGGCCCTAAATTGAGTTTTAGTTATAACAGTTTCATTGCTAAAGATATTTTAAACACTTGGAGATTAGTCATATGAATTAAGGCTAATAAATCTAAGTTTAACTTAAGGGTTTGAAAAAGATTATTGCTAATCAGTAAAGGTTTTTAGAAATAAGCACACAAAATATTCTGTGGGATGCAAATGAAATTAAGAAGAGAAATAAATATGAAATTTTGGACTGTAACAAAAGCTTTAGTAATAAATAGACATTTATATAGTACTTATTTTTATTGAATATATTTAAGTTGGTATTAAACATTTGTTGTAGATTTTTAAATATTAAAATATTCTGGAAATAAAATTTTTTCATCAATATACATTTATGATAATCTTAAAAAATTCAGTCAAATTCAGCATATTAACACTTTGAGCACAATCTAATTAAACTGAGCTTTCTATTAATTTCACTGGTAACTATATTTATATAATTCTTGGGCTATTTTTTACATAAAGTATCAGTTGTGGTTATCTAATTTTCTATTCTCAGAGTATAATATTTTTTACATAAATAAAATTTCTCTGTGATAACTTAGAGTATGCTTTTTATATGTGAACAGAGTTATATATTTTTATAATGTATAATTAAAGATTAAGTGACTAATATCTCTACTTAAAGTTAGAATTTAATACCCAGAAACAATAGAGATGAGGATTGGAAGGACTGGCCCTCAGTATGAAGATTACCACAAAAAGTGTTGAGTGCAGTTAGAGAAATAACTACACCAACAATTACCATGATAATGGTAGTGAATGAGGGAAATAGAATGTCTGTCTAGAATACAGGCAGGGGGTGGGGAAGGAGGGAGATGGAGGGCAGTGGTAATGGGAATGCTGTACTGGTGTAGAGGGGTGTTCTTTTTATAACTGAAACCCAACTACAAACATGTTTGTAATCATGGTGCCTAAATAAAGGTATTATTTTTAAAAAATAAATAAAGATAAAAGAAAAAAAGAAGGAAGAGAAGAGATATATCAACAAGCAAATTTCTAAAACTTATTGTATTTTTAATGAAGTTGTTGTCTGAAGGTTTAGTAAGCTCTATTGATTACTGACAATTCTGTTTATTTGGCATCTAAACTGATACGTTTCTATGGGGATGAAGTATTAAAGAGAACCGAAGTTGTTTTGAGGCCACCAGCAGCCCTGTTGGTCCAGGAATTGCAAGCATTATTGCTATCCTGTGGGTTTTATAAGATGTGTATTTGGCTTCCAGATTTCTAGAAATATGAGAAGGTATCAGGAGGATGCCTAAACTCACTCCAAAAAATGTTCTGGTTTTGCCAGCCCAAATGCCTGCATACCTGGAGTTTTGGTCAGATTGTTGTATCTGCAGTAGAGAAGCAGGGTCATTGGCAAAATGGAATTATGGGTGATAGTTGCAGTGGAGTGCATTCCACAGGAAGCCCAAGATTGCCAGCTTTCAACTGCTTGACTGGAATACCCATGATTTTTTCATGTTTGGTTTAGTTCTTATTTGCAAACAGAGTGAGTCTAAGGAGCTGCCCAGGTGCAGACATGGTGAGTACATTTGTAGAACATTTAACTTTAAATATAACTCAAAATATTCATTTTGAAATGAGAACAATCAGAGCAACTAATTCATAGGATTGTGGTGAGATAAATAGGTTACTATATGTAAAATGCTTAGAGGAGTGCTTAATACATATAATCATATTATGAAATTTTTCATGTGGCGTATAAAGCTTTTATTACTTTATTAGTCCTCTCTGTAGGTCAATGCCTACATCTACTAGAAAATTCACTGAGAGGTAATGCCTGTATGTTATCACTTCCAGAAGAACTGCTAATTATGTCCTCAGTACACTTTCATGCAGAATTCGCTTAATTCCATACAAAATAAGCCTCTTCCATAATGTTTTGATTCTACCTGAGTACACATTTCATCTATCTGGTACTTTAAGTTTAATTTTGTCCTAATTAAAGGAATATTTTACCATAAGAAATTTTATGACTTCTTATGAGTGTGAAGTAGTGAAAGCTTTCTCTGTTTACAATGGAATTATGTCAAATTACCTATTGAGATTGAATTGCATTCCCTTTGCTTTTTTAATTTTTAATTTATTTAAAGAAAATGCATTACATAATTGACATAACTGATCATAATACATTTGTTTGAGGAAAACCAAAAGCAACATGATTTAATATAATCCCTTTCGTTTTAACAGCTACTACATTTGTTTAATCTTTTTCTAAAAAATTAATGTTCTAACTGGATTAGAGAGTAAGCAGGATTTGGTATCAGAAACACAGATTTAAATCTTTAGTTGAGTTCATATGATTGCTTCTTACTTCTCCCTTAGTGTGTCTGTGATCAGGCAACTCTGAATTTATAGCTTTCAATGAATTGCTCTCTCTGCTCTAGACTTCTTCTTTCCAACCACACTTTTCCTCTCCTTATCTGCTCTCTCCTCCCTTCCCAATGGACTAGCATATGTAACTAAATCCTGATCTTCATGTTGGATATGCTGTGTACTATGTCCCCTAACCAGAGTGCCAGGGTTAAAGAAAGGGGAGTCTTTTATTGTTTGAATTTTCATGACAGATATAATTTGAGAGTCCAATTTCTCATAAACTTGACTACTTACTGTTGGTGAAGTCACCTAAAATTTATGCTTTATTATTGGAACATTTAAAAAGAAAGGTCTATGTGGCAATTAGTGTATTGAACAGTCCATATTATAAGGAAGTATCCTTATAATATGAACATCTGACAATTAATATTATAGGAAGTAACTCTTCAACTTAAAGTGTTATCATACTTCAATGAATGTGTTTTTCAACTGGGTAAGAGGTGCTTGGAATAAGGGAATTCACTATTCTGGATCCTATAATTAATTTCTTATGAAGATGGCCTTGAAAATAAAATGCTGTATATTTTTTTCATCATTTTATCTTATGCTATGTAAGTCAACATATAATTATATTAATGAAAAGGACAAGACGTTTTTGTTTTTTATAAATGCATAAGTTTGAAGTTTCCCTAAGCTTACAAGGTGTCCTGTTTAGTGACCTTCAGCACCACAGGCTAGCATTGGGTCACACCAGCACTGTTCAGGAATTACACCTGATAAGAACCTGGCTCTACTCAAGGAGGGCAGTATACGCCCAATTTGCTCCTACTTTCTGTTATCTTTGATTGCAAAACTTTTAGTAAGGTGGAGTAAGAGTAAAGCGGCCACTCCCACCTCCAGCCTTTAAGGTAAAGAAATGTAACCTTAAGTCTAATATTTTTCTGTAGGATAAAAATGTAACTCCTAATGGTGGTCAGTTAAGTTTTAATGATTGTCTCTTTGTGTAACTTTTAGTGGTGGTCTGTTAGGCTTTAACGATTGTTTCTTTGTGTAACTTTTAGTGGTGGTCTGTTAGGCTTTAACGATTGTTTCTTTGTTTGCTAAATATCTCTTTCTTTTAACTGAGTTGTGCTGTATTGTTAAGTAATATGTAACAAATGGAATATACTTCCATGACATATGCTGCCCCTTTGGAAAAGTGCTCTATAAAAACACTGCTTAAGTAATGGTTCAGGGTCTTTGCTCTGGGGTTCTTCCCTGGGCACTGACACTGGTGTCACCCTGGCACCAGAAAATAAATCATCCTTTGCAAATTTGGCTTCTGACTCTCCTTGAAATGCTCGAGATGCCTCTCGAGAGAGGGAGACTGATCCCCAGACCCCAACATTAATATAAAAAATGTTTATTAGAACCCAGGTTGGCCACATGCAAGACAAACTCCCTCCCTTTTGGTAGAGGCCTCGGGTCCTCATATTGCCTTTTAATTAGATGTCTTTCCGTTGGATCCTTTGGTTTTCTTGTTAAAAGGATGTTTCCTCATTGCCTCCTCATATGGCCTATTCCCTTTACTTTAGCGACGGGCTTTATTTATCCCAATAAAGGCTACTCAAGAGGTCTGTAGGAGAAGCTGCCATCTAGGTTCATGGCTCCTTTTGGTGGAGTGAGTGACTAATTTGTGAGTGAACAGCTTATGCTGTGAGTTTCTGGTCTGCTATACCTTCCCAACTGTGTGTGGATTACTTCCTGTATCAGAATTGCTGCCAGACTTTCGTCTCTTGTCCTACCCAAAATGGGGGTATAGGAATTCCTCTCCCCCTCTGAGGACTGTGGAATGCACAATCCACTATTTCAGACCTACCCATTGTGTATCTGTCATACCTATTTCTTTCCTTTTAATATAATAACATGCAAACATATTTCATAACATAATATTGTACTTTAATGCTTCCCTCTAACAGTTCATGTGCTAAAATTGGGAAATAAAGAAAATTAGCATGTTCCCTGCAGAATAATGACGTGTAAATATATAAAGCAATCCAAAAGAGTTCATTAAGAATATTTTATCAGGGACCCTCAGGAACTCCCCTTATACACACACGGCTGCTGCACATCCCCCTCAACATACTTCTCACACACACTGCTCATGCATACTCCTCACATGCACACCTCCTGTACACACCTCATGTAGTATTTGTATTTTGGAACAATGATAAATAATAGAATTATTGTATATAGGTATAATGGAATAATGAGATGTAGAATTCTTTGAACTCTTGAGTGTTATAATTCTGAAATATTGAAAATTTGGAATGTTAAATTGTTGGAATATTGGCACATTAAAATAATGAATTATATGTGTGAGGCATAAATACATAGAATATAAAGAAATATACAAAGAAAATATACATATCCTCTTTAAGTCTTTTGAAATAGTCTGGGAAGAAGAATAAAATCCAGAGCACAGTTTCAACCTGAAATTTCATCACATGGAGTCTGAAAAACAGTTCTCAAAATGGAACAATGCCATAATGTATTACTGGTGCATTTGGGGGTAAAAATATCCAGCTACACAATCTTGTGTCCTGGTTTTGATCTGAGCTCTTATCCCAAGTAAGACTTTTCTATTTTTCTACTAAGCAGAACCAAAACAAGTAAATTAAACATAATAAAGCAAAAGAAAAAAATTACAAAACCCCAAACAATCAAATTGAAAACATGCTGAAAACTATGGTGGAAGAAGGTCAACACTGGTAGTAGGAATGGGCCTAATTCACTATCATTATGTGCCTGAAATACAACTGTGAGATATTTGTAATTCAAATTGGTCTCAAAACTTAACAAAGAAAAACAAAAAACCCCAACGATTTGCAGAAGTCAGTAATCAGGAATCAGTTCCTTTAGCTGAGCCTCTCTCAAGAGCCAAATCTGGTAGTGAACAGCACTTAAACTTACATTACACTCAACTTACATTGAAGTACCTGCATAATTAGCCAAAAACAGCAAGAGCATACCTAAGACCTCTCTGATCACTGCTTGGAAGCACCCTTCACACACACACATGCACACACACACACACACACACACACACACACACACACACACACACACACA
>PVKC010009745.1:0-26359 GCA_004027635.1 Crocidura indochinensis | reverse complement strand
GTCCCCTAAGCCAGGACTGATTTCTGAGCTCATAGACAGGAGTGACCCCTGAACATCATCAGGTGTGGCTTATATTTTCTTTGTATGTTTAATACCTCTATACTACCTCTTATTCTGTTTACCCCCGAGTGTAAGGTAGTCTTCTATATCACTTTTTCCCTTTTTTTAAATTCATTTTTATTTATTTCTTCCTTTATATATATGTATATATAGCTATATATACATATATTTGTCTTGTTTTTGTTTTCTTCTCTTCCTTAACTTCACCTGTTTTGATTCTGCTTGGTACAAAGATCAACAAGAAAAAGTCTTGCCTGGAATAAAACTCAGTTCAAAACCAGGGCACAGATATGATATAGCCTGACACTCTCACCCCCAAATGCATCAGTTATATAATATGGCACAATTCCTTTCTGCAAAGGCATACTCAATAAGGGGAAATTTTACATATAGAAACAACTCTTATCTACTAGGGATAAGAACTCATACATTTTACAATACAGGGCACCTCCCACATTGAACATATGTCATTTGGACCCAACTTAGACTCCATGTGATTAGACAGTGACCGTCCAAACCCAATCCTTAGATCTCAGACATAGAACTGACAGTTTTCTGCAACAGATCCAGGAACCAAAATCCCTCTGGGACATTCTTAATATGGCTCAGACACCAACATGTGCCACTTTTGTTATGACATCTTGACAATGAGGAAATGGCAACAACTTGATCTAAAACCAGGTTATCTTATCTCATCACCTATCAATAAGATAAAATCAGAAGACATGTCATCTTTTTTTTCTGCCTATTTCATATATATATCTTATTCAAATTTTATTTTTGAGCAATATGCTTGAATGAAAAATAGAACATTGTTACATAATATATGTTTTGGGGGTATATAATTTTTTCTTCTTTTTTTATTAATATTTTTATTTTGATCATAGTGGCTTACATATCATTCACATTAGTATTTTAGGTACATATTAACATTGAATCAGGGGAATATCCACCACCAGGTTTGCCCTCCCACTTTCCCCATTCCCTTTCTGCATCCCATATCCTCCACCATCACCCCCAGGCTGCTAGAGAAGGTGGACCCCTCTTTGACTAGCTTACTATCGGTGATCATACATCTGTTTGGTCCTGGTGCCCTCCCTTGTTTCTCCCTCTATTTGAGAGGCTAAGCTAGATAAATTGAGTTATGTGGTTTTGTTTGAGGAAAAGAAAAGCCATAGAATGGGGTAAAGATTAAGAAAAAAAAAGAATTAATAATAAAATAAAATAAAGATATTCTGGAAATGGGTGGAGTCCTCCTAGTGGTTATCAGCCTCAGTTTGAGAGAGGACATGAAAAATGTAATTGAAATACCATAACAATACAAAAATAAGTGTCAAATTAGATATCCAGTGAGCCCTACAGCGATAAAGAGAAGCACCACGCAATAGTCTCAGTTCTGAATTCAAATCATGCTGGAGTGCAAAAAAAAGAGAGAGAGAGAAAGAGAGAAAGATAAGTAAAATAATATGAAATACAAAAGGAGGGATGAACTTCAATATCTACACCAAAATAAGGACGTCAAAAAAATCAATCAATCAATCAATCAATATATATAAATATATATATATATATAATTTTATCTTTTTCCCCCTGTGTAGGCACAGTAACTCTTGGGGACATTATAGAGGGAATTCCCTTGACCTAGGAGATAAAGAGTTTCTCCATTCCTGAAGTATATTGTCATGGGATTAACTATAGACTCCTTGCATGATCAGTTACTCTACCCTCGGTGCTTTTGTGGTGTATGGAAGCCTTCTGCTTCGTCAAGGATGGTAAAATCAGACCTCTGTATCTAGAGATCTTGGTGACTGTGCAGCTCAAACAATAGAGCTTATGATGAAGGCTTTCTTAGTGGTTCTAGCAGTTCTGCTTCTTCAGTGTTGTTTTAATTCATCTTCTGTAGTTGGTGTTCTTGGTCATTATGTTGCTCCTAGGGTGGAGCCTGGGGCAGAGTCTTTCTTTATGTTTCTAGAAGATCTGTTCACTTTCGGTTGTCTCATTCAGATGTCTGGAATTGGAGATCTTGTTTGTTGAACAGATTGTAGACCAAAAGCTAGGTTATAGCTTTTTGTTGTTGTTGTTTTTGTTGTTGTTGGTCCCAGGATGCATACTGTCTAGTCCTGGTCCAGTCATCTGTATATAGCAATCTTGGTTTTTGCACTGATCAAAGGGTGACATGTCTTCAGATTTTGTCTTATCATTGGCTGGTGAGGTAGGATAACTTGCTCTTAGATCTAGTTGTTCCCATTTCCTCGTTGTCATGTTATCAATTTAGCACTGGCATATGTTGGCATCGGAGTAGCATTATGAATACCCTGAAGGAGACTTGGTTCCTGGAGCTGTTGTTGAGAACTCTGTCGTTTATATGTCTGTGCAAAAACCAGGATTTCTGACTAAAGAAGGCTGACTGTGACAACCATGACTGGTCAGAACTTATCCTGGGAAAGATAAGAAAGACCCTAGTCTAGGCTTTGGCCTATGATCTATACACCAAACAAGAACTCTACTTCCAGAGGTCTGACTGAGACAACTGCATCTGAGCAGAATTTCTGGAAACATAATGAAAACCCTATCCTAGGCTTCATCCTAGGACTGGTGCAAACACCAAGACCACCAATTACAGATGACTGATTAAAACAACAATGTTGGAACAGAACTTCTAGAACCGTAAAGAAAGACTCTATCCTAGGCTCCATCCTATGACTTTTGCAAATACCAAGATATCTTGTTACAGAGGCCTGATTTTATCATCCATGACAGAGCAGAAAGTTTCCAGACACCACAAAAAGACCTAGGGGAGAATAAAAGAGCATGTACAAAGCCTGTATTTTTTTCCATGACAGTATGCTTCAAGGATGGAGAAACCTTGTACCTCTTAGGCCAAAAGAATTCCCTTTCTAATCTCCCCAGTATTTACTGTGCCTTTACCAAAGGAGGGAGGGAAGCATAGATTATTTTCTTTTTATCATTTTATTTTGGGCTTGTGATTATTGCTTGGTTGTTGTCTGTATTGTGGTGGTGTTTTTGTTTTTGTCATTGTAGTATTTTTTGGGTTTTTTTTGTTTTGTTTTGTTTTGTTTTTTTTTGGTTTTTGGACCACACCTGGTGACGCTCAGGGGTTACTCCTGGCTATTTGCTCAGAAGTCGCTCCTGGCAGATACTGGGGACCATATGGGGAACCGGGGGATCGAATCGAGGTCCGTCCTAGGTTAGCACAGGCACCTTACCTCCAGTGCCACCGCCCAGCCCTGTCATTGTAGTTTTTTGTTTTGTTCTCTTGTTCTTGTTTGTCTGTCTTTTTCTCTTAATTTTTATTTATTTGTTTGTTTGTTTTGGTTTTGGGGTCACATCCAGCAGCGCTGAGGGGTTACTCCTGGCTCTATGCTCAGAAATTGCTCTTAGCAGGCTCAGGGGATCATGTGGGATACTGGAATTCAAACCACCATAATTCTGCATGCAAGGCAAATGCCTTACCTCCATGCTATATTTCCAGCCCCCTTAAATTTTTTTTGTCTTTTTGTGATGTTTTTCTTCCTTACCCCTCTCTTCTCTTAAATTGATATTTATAACCATCTAGATGAACCTCTCCCAGATTTTTTGTTTGTTTTTTGCTTTTGGGTTTTTTTTTGTTTGGTTGGTTTTGCTTTTGTTTTGTTTTTCTTTCTCTTTCTCTTCAAATAGAACCACATAATTTGAATTATCTTGTTCTGCCTCATAAATTGAGGGGGAAAATGGATGGTACCAAGACCAAACAAGTTGTATGAACATTGAGTAGAAAAAAATCAGTCTTAAAAGCCAATGACAATATAGTCGATACCCATTCTACAACAAACTAGACACAGAGGGAAGCACCTTATACTAGCAGCTGAGGGGTGGGCAAAGGAGGAGGATATGGGATGCATGCTGGGACAGGGTTGGAGGGAGAACAACACTGGTGGTGGGAATGCCCTGAGTTCAATGCTGCTATGTACCTAAAATATTACTGTGAAAGATTTGTAATCCACTTTGGCCACAATAAAAATTATTTAAAAATATATGATAGATAAATGGGTGGATAGATAGATGATAGATAGATAGATAGATGGATGGATAGATAGATAGATAGATAGATAGATAGATAGATAGATAGATAGATAGATAGATAGATACTATGGGTAGCAGAAGTCTTTCTAAGTCCTCCATCAGAGGTTGTGACACCCTCCAAGTATTCCTTAAAGATTTTGGTTCTGACAACTGTATACAGTATAAATGCTTTCTGGATTTAGTGTGATACATGAGTGTATTTCCCATGTAAGGGATTGATAATCAATACCTCTGTTATGACTGTTAGCATCACTTTTCAGGGTAGTGTAGATAAATCTTGCTGAGCATGCCTTCTTTGACTTTTTAATCTAATGCCAGTTCAGTAAGACACAGTGTTTGATCTGTGATAGTGTCACATGCAGGGCTGAAGACTCATAACTTTCTCTACAGAGGATTGACATTGAACCAGCTTTGCTGATACGAACAGCTCATTTCCAGGTTCTATTGAGTCATTAATTAATTTTTATTTTCTCTTCCTACTTCAGCATCTTGTTCTGAAGGACAATATACAAACCTGATTTTCTGTATATAGTTTTGTATACTCAGAGAGGATATTAATCCCAGTCATGAAACCGCCCTGTGTCTTTGCTTATGACTATAATTAAATTCAGACCCTGAATTACTTATTTTAACTCAAATAAAAGAGTAGCACTTGGTCACCCAATGCCATTAATTCTAGAGTGACCTTGAGAAAATCCGGTACAGCAAGGCTAGTGATAATGTCAGGCGGGCTGGTCAGCTGCAAGTACATGAATTTTATCTGGTGTAATCATGCATTAACCTCAGGTAGGAACAGCCCTTAGTGGTTCTTATATTAAGTTTAGTTACTTGCTAAGGCTGTGTATCTATTTTAAAAAATAGCTTTTAATTATTTTCAAGTCTTGTGCCAGAAGCTTTGTACATATCCCAATTTTCACTCTGACTTGCAGTTTAATTGAGGGCTCTTTACTCAGATTCTTCAGGGGCGTGGAACTAGTCAATGTGGGTATGTAAACAAGTGATATAACACCCACCATTCCCCTCTCAACTCCACTCCCCCCAGTCTCCCCCACTTTACTTTAAAGCAGAAGCTGGACTACAGCTGAGTTCTCTGCTGACCAACATGACTCATACAAATGCAGACTGAAAGGTTTTCTTCACCACTCATGGATGAAATATATTTGGAAAGAAGGAAATATATAAAGGGTAGCAGTGAACTAAGATTAAGTTCCAGGCAACACCATCATAGAAGTTAGTTGGACCACCAACTCTAGAGATCATTGGTTGTGAGGACTCACTTCCCAAGGTGTCTCCCAATGCTTCTAACTCCCTTAATCCCACTTAATTGGAGGTGCTGGTACTGCCTTCATTAGCTTGGGTTAGTCTAATGCCTTCAACACCGACATACTTTTTTGTCTACATTTGGGGTATTAGACACCTAAGATTGGGGTGCAAACTGATCTGCTCTTTGGAGTTTATCTCCTGGTATGGAAGGCAACTGTCTTTATGACATGTTCTTGCATTAGCCTCCCTGTGTTTCTTGGTTCTAATCTCCTCTGCCAGGGACACCCATTAGGATATTTTAAGACCTTGTTTTATCTTCATGCACTCTTTCTAGGCAAATTCTGTGGAGCTGTAGTTAGAACATTAGTATATGCATTTGGGGGAAGGGAAATCTATCTCAGAGAAAGACTGCAGGAATTGACTTTCACTTCCATTCTCTCTTACTCTGGAAAATAATTTTTAGTGCATGAAAATATTCTCCTAGCAAGGTCATGTTAACTAGAAGGAAACAAATTTAGGTTCATTATGTAATATAAATCCAACACATGCTTTTTTAGCTCATCTTAAAAAGAAGCCACTGTTAACTTTGGATCTTTATTTTCAAGTGAAAACAATTATAAAAAAAATCTTAACTGAAAATTCTTGTGCTTTGATGAAATCAGTGACTCAGTCTAACAGCCAAAGGATTATCTTAGAAAGCTTTGCACATATTAATACTCTACTTATTGGAAATACTTTAAATGATTTCTTGTTTGGAATCAAGAGATCTGCATTTGAGTCCCTAGATTCATTTTGTCTATTGTCCTGAGAAAAACCATTCTTCATTATCTTGGCCCCAAATTCCATGGATATAAAGAAAAGGTATGGCATAAATGCATATTGTTATATGTATCATTATATGATAGAAGTAAAAAGTATGGTTGGACTGTTTACTAACTGACCTTCAAGTTGAAATCCCCAAATAGAGTATCCCCCTTGTAGGTCCTAAGACTGGGTTCTAGTCCTTCATGATAAGAACTGAGCCTTCAAGCTTGTAAGTCTATCAGAAAGATACTAACTTTCAATTTCATACCGGATCAAAAACTATAATATATAATATAATATAATTGTATGATGCAACTGTTCCAAAATCCTATTGAAGAGGAATTAGAGTTCCATTTTATAGGTCAAGAAGCTAGGACTCAGAAAGGTAGGGGTAACTTGCCCTGTCATCAGTCAATAATAAGAGGAAAGTGGAGACCCCAGCAGGTGTGATCCTCCTTAGCCATGAACCATGCTCCTTGGGACAGAGGCAAAAAGATTTCTGAGGACATAAGGTAATTTACACTGAGAAAAGATGCCAACTCAGTAGGGTTTTTATGAGGTACCAAAACAGAATTAACAATCCATCCAAGATACTTAATTAGGGACAGCAACTGAGAGTGAAAAAGGCAATTGGAAGAGCTATCAACTCTAATGCTAGTTGTGCCCCAAGGGAGGGAGAGAAGAAGGGAAGAAGGAAGGAAAGTTCCTTAGGACCATGGAATTCAAACAAGAGGAATTTTTCTTATATAAATACCAACTCCTACATTCACTCCACATTCGAGTTTTTCTTAAATGTTAACCCTATGCTGGTACTTTGAAGGACATTATGATTGTGTCAAAGGCAAAATAGATCCAATTTGTGTAGGTTAAATCCCAAAGCAATATTAATGCCATTAAAACAACCTGCTAGGGCCAGAGAGATATTGGAAGAAACTTTAAAAATTTAGCCTTACCAGTGGCCAACTTGTTTCAATCCCCATCAGCACATGGTTTCCAGAAAACAGAGCTGGTAGTTGGTCCTGAGCACTAATGATTATGACTTTCCAAAATCAAAAACAAACAAAAGAAGACATTTTAGTAATATTCTAGTAACTCTGGGATGTCTACATTCTAGTAACTCTAATATACATGTGTGTCTTCTAAATAGCATGTCAGAGGGTTATATGCTTTTTTAATAATATTTTCATGAATGAGCATTAGCCAAGCAAGGTCCTTTGTTAACATATAGTAATTTACCTTTCATTGGTTTACTGTTTTTCTTATAGTCATGGAAATTTTTCCTTGGAATTTGCATTTCTCTTACCTTTTCTATTAAAAATAGTCCGGTAGAAAAAACTTTATTTTTCAGAAAACCTTTTTATAATCTCCCAAGAGGACCACCTATAATTTTGCAACATTCTTTCTGGTATTATGTTTCATGAAACAGTAATAGGGACCATTTCTCCCCAAGTGTTATTTTGCTCTTCTAAACTAGAAGTGAGTGTATAAATTTACCCTAAATATAAATGATTAATGTAAAATGCCCCATACTGTTATTCCCTCCTGAAGTTTCCATTGCTTGTATGTGCAAGATTTGATTATCTTAATTATGAAAATGTGCAGTACTGAAGTAAAACTTGCATTAAATTATTTATCCTATAATTTGGTTGCAAATATGAGCTTCCTTTAAAAGGACAAGCAAATATTAAATTTTACCTTCTCAAATATGAGTAATCATTCTTCCTATTAGAGTATGAATATTCAAATCTTTCCATTAGTATGAACAAATTACTTCCTTTGAAACGGGTTTAGTTAATTCCCAATTGGTCAACAATGGTATTTAATAGCTATACTCTATGACACTATAATTCATTGAATATATAACACTGAATTACAAGTGTTATAGAGAGCTGCCTGATAAATAAAAAGCAAATGGTAAAAACTGGTTTATTCTTAAAATCTTCCAGAATGCCTTTATATTAAACATATAATTTTTCTTACTATTACCTTCTGAATTCTTTCATCAGTATTACTGAAGGAAAAGCAAAAAATATTAAGTCTAATAACCATATTTTGAGAAGAAAGAATTCGCCCAACTTATTTTTTTGTTTGTTTTTTGGACCACACCCAATGCCTCTGAACTCATAAATCACCATGGCAGGCTCGGGAGATCACATGGGATGCCAAGAATTGAACTCAAGTCGACTGCATGCAAGGCAAATAAATGCCCTACCACTGTGCTATCTCTCCGGCCTTTTCACCCAACTTTTTTACTTGTTATTTATATGCAAAAGTCTCCTGTACTCTAATACAGCTATTTGCATACTATTCCTCCTTTCTCTTTCCAAACCAGCACTTATTTTGGAATAAGATAAACCATATCTTCTGAAGTTGGGGCAAAGCACTCAATTAGATATGTCAATTCTTAGAAGAGAATGCTCTCTTCACCCTCGGTCTTTAGCATTACATGGAGAATTTTTTCATTGCTTAAGTTACGCCTCACTCTCACCTCCAGCCTGCCTCTATGGCATTTTTCTTCTCTCCTTCCCCCTTTCTCCCTTTCTTTCTTCCTTTTTCCTTCTAGGTAGCATGGTTTGCAATACTGTTCCTGAAAGGGTGTTATACATATCACTTTATCTCCTTTCATCACCCAGTTCTTGTCCAGAGTGATCATTTCCAATTATTATTGTCTTAGTGGTCCCTTCTCTGTATTAATAATTGTGTAACTTCACACCAATGATTTATTTTGTCTTTGGGTAATATTCTCATATTATTTGGGTAAAAATATGTCAGAAGAGTGTGATCAATCTATGCCTTTTCCTCTCCCTCTGATTCAATTTACTCAGCAGATTTCTCTCCATGTCTATCCCCATAGAAGCAAATTTCATGATGTCATTTGCAGGAGGCCTCTTAAACCTAGACAGAAGTAAGCCCAACGAAGTTACTCCCTAGGAGAACATGTTATATTCTTAGGCAGCAGCACTGCATTCCCTTACTATACTAGCAAACACCGTGAAATTTCATTTGTCCCAAATCATCTGTCTTCTTCCAAGCAACAGAAAAAGCTGAAGAAGCTGGTCCTCTTGTGAGAATCAACAGATTCTCACAAAGAACGGACGTTGGATGGGTGGCCATTGTCTGGGTCTTGGTCCTCTTTTAGAAATTATTGAGATGGATGGTCCTCTGAGCATCACCCAGAATGCACTGCCAGCTCAGAGACTGTGGGAGACAGCTATCTATGCATTTCCCAGCTGACCCCAAGAGACGTAGCACCAACAGACAAAAGCAAATTCAAGCAGCCATGTTACATAGGAAGGACAATAGCGGGGTCCCCACACCCTACACCTCTCCCAGCCCATTAACTTCCTTAGCTCTGATCAGATGCTTTGGAGGTTCCTGAGATTTTAACTACAGTCTACTAAGAGATAGAAGTACAAAGCAGATAGACCTCGATCATGCAGAGAGTTGAGGCAACTCCTGAGAGACCTCTTCTGGATTGTTTTTTATTATGGGGCCACATCTAGAGACAGTCTTATTCTATCTCTGCACTCAGGAGTCACTCTGACAGACTCGGGGAATCTTATATTGTGCCAGGGATCAAACCCAGTTTTTCACATGCAGATCTCTCTCCACTGTATTATCTCTCCAACCCTTCTGTGCTGACTCTCACAACTCCCATGGATTTGCTTCATGGTTCCAACTTTATCCAGGGTGACCAACAAATAACCTCTGCTAAGGCCCCTAAGGTAACTCAGGGTGTACCAGCTTTCCTTTCCTTCATTTAATGTTGATCCATTTTTCTTTTACTTTGTACATTTCCTCTTTATTCTGTCCCTCAATCACTGTGACCACATATATTCTGTCTAGTCCAGGTCACCTTCTTTTTCCCATTTCTCATTAAAGTATCATTTAGGTTCTCTAGTGTACAGAAGAGATAGAATAGGGGTAAAGAGCTTTTTCCTACATGTGGCCAATTCTGATTCAATCCCAGTACCATCTGATCCCCTGAACATCATTTCAATGTTCAGTGACCTTGAAGACCCCCAGGAACTTCTGATGAAGTATGGACACAGCTGAGGATCCCATCCTCTTATCAAAGCTAACCAAATCTTACTCAGAAGAAGTGGGTAACCTGAAGTGAGGTTCACCACAGGGTCACATGCCTACAGTGATAAACAGCCCACATTTCCTGAAAGTAGTAAACATCTTTGCTGGTTAGAGCAGCACAGGGCCCTAAGGTCTATCCCAGAGGATACAGAAGACATAACATTTCTTTTATGGAGAGTAGGGTGGTTCCCTCAAGAAGTGCACCAGAGGTGCAGTGGCCATATGCAAGCCATGGTGACCAACCAGGATGTTCAATCCTGGGCCCAGTGATGTGGTGCTGCTTGAGCTAATAGGACCACTCCTCCCCACAATTCTTGGGGGTATCTAGGGCTAGACCTGACAGTGGTGTGAGGAGGCATGCAAAAACATGTCATCCCTATGAGCTAGTTCCTTATTCTGAGGATGACTATTTGGAGTCCACAGCCAGTAGTCAATTCACTCTTACTCTATGTGTGCCCATATATACATCTATATAAACACATTCTAGTGAAAATAGTCTGCAGTCTTTGTGATAAAAATTTAAATGTTTTATTTCTTGGGGGATTTTAAAAGGATTCTGGACTCAAAATCTTGACTAGACCTCATGGTTCTATTTGTATCATATGAAAGACTCTCTTTGTGCAGAAATTGGTATTTCTGCTCTGTCTTTTTGCCAGAATTTGGCTTTCCTGATGCTCAGACATCCAAAACCTCTTTCCCTTTAAAGGTTGAAAATAAGCATAACTGAGCTTCAGAAAAGTCATGAATTTGTAGATTATTTCCTAAATTATTCCTATAGTCCTTGGTGCCTTGCCATTTTCCCTGAGCATCCTTTGATGTCATTGGTGTCCAGTGTGTTGTGTGACAGAGCAAGGAAGGCTCATACCCAAGGCCTTTCCCATGTACTGATCTTGACTGTGCTCATTATTCCTCAATTGAACTTAAAGTCCAGTGCTTGAACTTTAATAGATGTAATGGGTATTTATCTTATAGAAATGATTTTTTTCCTAATAAGGCTTCCCAGGTCCAGCATAAAAGTACAGCAGGTAACACATTTATCTGGAACCTGACTGACTTGATTTCGATCTCTAGCATTACATATGGTCCCTTAGAGTCTCACCAGGAGTGAATGATTCCTGAGTACAGAGCCAGGGAAAAACCCTGAAGAGATATGGGTGTGTCCTGAAAATCAAAAATCAAAATAAATAAAAAAAGCATTCCAGAATTGTTAAGTATATTTTATCATTAGATTAAATGTGGACATCTCTTCCTTTTAGAAAATAGAACAGCCAAAGCTACTGAGTTTTTTGTTATTTTCCTCCTCTGCAAAGCACAGCCATAGACCAATCATTTTTCTTCCTCTTGCCCCTGTTCTTAACTACATTTCCTTTCTAACATAAGAGAGAGGGTGGCAAACAGGCTCCTACTTTTAATTCATTTTTGGCCAGAGATGGGCTTTGTTTCACCTAATTAATCTCTGGACACATGGATCATATAATCCTTGATACTACCATTGGTCCCATTAAAAGTCATCAGAATTTAGGTTCATAAAAGAGCAATTACAAGAGATAGATCTTCCTAAGAAATGAAAGGGTATTTTACTTTTAATCACTTACTTCCCATGTGGACATGAGGCTTAAGGCTTTTTGATGTGGGTACTGCTTTTATACTATCTTTTGGCCTCAACTTGAAGAAAAGCTTGATTTGAGGAAGAAATAGAAGAGGCCCAAACAAAAACCTAAACAGAACTGCCAGTGTCTCTGGGCAGGAGAAGAGGTGAACATCCTCTTTTCCTGTGCCTTCCCTCAAGGGTGGTTATAATATATGTCAGATTTTACATATATATATCATAATATATAATTATATATTATATTCTATCCTCATTATCCTCCATCTAGAGCAAAAGCGGTGAGCCAAGCATTGCTCAGAGAAATATAGGCAAGTACATTCCCATGGTATGAGCCCAAATAGAACCAGATTGAGGGGACCAGAGAGATAGCACTGGGGTTAAGGCACCTGCTTGACCTGTCTCAGTAATTTCAGTTAATGGTTTGAATCTCAACACCTAATATGTGTAGGCAGTCCCTGAGCACCTCCTCAAAAATAACCACAAAAATAAGAATAAAGTTAAGAATTGTATTAAAGGGCCTGAGAGATAGCATGGTGGTAAGGCATTTGCCTTGTATGCAGCCAACTGAGGATGGGCCTGGGTTTAATTCCTGGAATCCTATATGGATCCCTGAACCTGCCAGGAGCAATTTCTGAGCACAGAGCGAGGAGTAACTCTGAACACTGACAGGTATGATCCAAACCAAAAAAAAATTTATTATTAAATAGAAATTCAGATTAAGGAAGAGTGTGGCTATTGTACAGAGGCAACGAGGCAGAACTGAAAATGGAAAGATTATACATCAGGTAAGATGCTTGCCTTGCATATATAAGATGCTTGCTTTGCATACAACCAATCTGGTTTCAATCCCTAGGAGCCCCTCTGGTGCCCTGAGCCCTGCCAACAGTGATTTCTAAGTGCATAGCCAGGAATAAGGCCTGAAAAAAATGGGTATGGCCCCAAACACAAAAATTCAGGGCAGAAGCTGTGGGAGAGGTGAGAGCCTAGAGTTGGGCCATCCTTCCCCAACACCCTGTCTGTGCCTTGGTGGCCACTGGTCTTCAGTGAGGGAACAAAGTGATGTCGAAGCAACAACTGCACCTCCAGCAAAGCTTTACCTAGACAAATGCACTTTTACCAACCACAGATTCTCAGCTTCAAGAACTCTTTGAAGTACAATTTGTGAGAATTTCCCTGCAAGTAAATAAATTGCAAGATTATATGATGGCATATGGGGAATTAAGTGATGAATTGAAATGCATGTCGGGAGGGTTGTTTTAATAATAGCTATTAATAATCCAGAACATAATGCCGTCTCTTGAAAGTCTTCCAACCCACAATCTGACATTTAGAAGGCAAGTAGCCAGTTACCTCTAATCCCTTCATTAACTTTGCTCTGCAACTTCTGAGAAAGTGGAGGACTTGAAATACCAGGAATCCAATGGTCTTGGGATCAGCCAGTGTTCTTCTGGCTTTGCTGCTCCCTTTGCAAAAAAATCACCAGCTTGGTGAAGAGAAAAATAAACCTCTGTGTGGCATCTTCCATGACTGCTTACTTGGTATTTTCAGGCTAGGTTGTAGTTAGGGTCAATAAGCTATAGAAATAATATGGTTTAGCCAAGCTGGAAGAAAGCACCCATTCTGATTCCCTTGGAAAACTAATTTGTATTCTAACTACTCTATATTCCATTGGTATGGCCCCCCTCTGGCAAATGGTTTTATTCCCCACAAATGCTGACTACAGTGGTAATGGAATGAGCAGTAGGCTTGGGGGAAGCTGTGTTCATGTTTTTAATTTTGTTTCTTTGTGTATGTTTGTTGGGAAAGGGGGTTAGGGTCTCCTCAATCAGTGTTAAGGAAGTCCAAGATTCCCACCTGCAATTCTTAATCTCAGTTCAGACCCAGGACTTGAAGTTGTGATATTGTCCAGGCCCTGTCGTATTGGAGGACACCCAGGCCACACTAGCAGTTCTCAGGTGGCTTTATTGATGCTTGACATCCATTTGGTACCAGGGATTAGACCCTAACTATTATCTTTTGCCTGACTCATTTCCCTTAATGGGAGTCAAAGGAGCCTGGGCAAGGGAAGAGGGTTTTCCACCATAAGGAACACTTTAATTGTAAATCAGTGCCATTCAAAAAACATGCATGCATGTGTTTGCACTCATACATGCATGTGCATACACACATCCATACATATATATGTATGCATACACATGCAACTACAAATATCATGGAATATTTTAGTCCTTGTAAAACTAATCCAGCTGAAAGGACATCCCAGTGACTGGGCAAGGGTATAATTTGAAGCTGGAGATGTGAGCTCCGAACGAGAACCAAGCTTTGCTCACTAGCAGGCAGGTACTCTGTGTGACCCCCTTAGCATCCAGGGTCCTTAAAACAAAGTAGACCCCAGGCACACTGAAGTTTTCACTAAAACTTGCAGCCACTTCATAGTTCTCTTCTTACCTATAATTTCTTGGTAATTTAGTCCAATGGGAAACTTGGAGCAGACCTTTCCTGAGGCAGTGAACTATGTGGTGTCCATTCATTCTAAGAGACTCACATCACTCAAACCATTGGGAGGATGTGGCAATGCTGGGGTGTCGGTAGCAGGTATCATGGGTTCCAGGCTGTTGTGGAACCATGTAATGGAGGAGAAGCTTGTTCCAGAAAATATGGTTGTGAGCATCCTGATGAGGGGGTCACAGTAAAGAGAATAGTCAGTGCCAGGGTGCACACCCATAATGATCTGCTGATTGAATCAAACTTAAGGGAGTAGTTTTGAATGTCTCAAGCTTGTGACCACAGCGAGGCTCACTGCCAGTCCCTGTGGGAAGCTGGACTTGAAGTTACTGTGTCATTCTGTCCCCATCACTCAGCAAAGCAATGACCAAATCACCCCTGTCCTATTTATCCAGAAATCACCTACCCTGGTAAAAGGCAGTAGGTGTCTCACAGGAGTCTAAATAACAAAACTGTTAATCTTTAATAAGACTCAAAAGACGAGGCATGGGAGCTTTTATTTCCTCTGAAAAAGTATCCTAACTTGACTGTGATAAAGCACCCACTTTCAGAACACGTAGAAAAATCAACCACTACTCTGGAAAACTCAACCTCCCTTGATAGGTTCTGAGCATTTACGAAGATGTGTCTCCATTCAGACCATTGAGTATTGGGGCTGGTGTTTCAGATCAGGTTCTTGGTATCAAATTAGATCTAAGGTAGGCTGCCCTCTTCTCTGAGTTCATCAGTTAGGCATCAGTGGGTTGTTTTTGTCTCTGTCTTGCCTTGAAGACCACACTTATTTCTCACCCACTGTGGGTGATGTCCAGAAGCTGAAGGTTGAGTTTTATGGAGTCTTTTATGCCTGGAAGAGGCCCAGGAAAAGTGAAAGTAATTAATGTTCCAGGAGAGAGAGTCCTGTGGCCAAAATGTATGAAATTGGTCTCAGCATGGGGGAATGATGTGACTGAGAAATGTACAAAAAGAATGGAGTCATAAAAAAAAAAGAATGGAGGCATAGAGACAATTTCATCCCCAAGTGGACTATCACCACTCATGCACAGGACCCTATCGAAATCCCCATCACAGACCCCCTGCAAGTGCTCCACTCAGATCCCTCAAGTGGGCTTTAAGTTTGCCGTATCCATTTGAAGGCATATTCCCCTGGACTCACATGAAACCAGTTCTCCTGACAGTCTGATTATTTCACATGACTTCTTACATCCTACAAAACACAGAATTTTGATCTTAATATTAAGAACTCATTTCCAGATTCACAGTGTTAGAGGCATGTTGTCATTCCTCCTTTTGTTTCCACATGTGTCCACTTTCTAGATGGATCCAAAAAGGACTAGTTTGGTGTGCTTGGTTCCCAAAAGTCTTCCATCTGTTAGTACCAGACAAATATCAGTTGTAGGCTCAGCCAAGATATATCAGTTTAATATGGCTGCGAGTCCTTATGGTTGAGATTAAATATTGTCTTCTTTTGGTGCAAAACTTGACTTGAGACACACTTGGCTCCCATTTTGTTTTAAATAAGTAGAGTACGAGTGACTCAAAAATAAGATGACCAAGGGCTGGAGCCATAGTTGGGAAGGGAGGGTGCTGGCCTTAAACGTAGTTGACCAAGGTTCAATCCTAGGCATTCCACATGGTCCCCTAAGCACTACCCCAGGAGTGTTTCCTGAGCTTAGAACCAAAAGTAACCCCTTAGTACTGATTCAGAAGAACAGTGGTAGGAATAACCCCTGGGCACTGTTTGGTACAGCCCAAAACAAGAAGAAAAAAGAAAAAAAGAAATAAAAAGAAATGTTCAGCAGAAGATAGAGGAGATAAAGAAGTTTAACTACTTGAGTCAAAGATATTCTACAAGATTTTATATCTTTTAATTGTGAGATATAAAAGTCAATTGAGTTGCAATTTCTTTATCAATTTGATGAAACAACATAGATTTTTGTATAAGCAGACTTACTTATTAGCACTGACTTATTAGCAATTGTTCTATCCACTCTGTGAAGATAATTTCTTGAAAGTAAATTATACCATCTTGGTACTTTATGCAAATAATCTACAAGTACTTGCTGTTACATCAGGCTTGTGCTCCAAATTCTGCTTCCTGCAATCTTAGCCAGCCCTGGAAAACTCCTTTCATTTGGTAAGCAGTATAAGATTTAAGTACAAGGGGGGAAGAGGAAACAACTTGAATGCTGTTGATTGGCTCTTATTGAACACTTCCACAGAAACATCATCAACTTCTAATTGTTTGATGACCAGCATTCATAATGTCAGGATGTTTTCGTATGAAAGAAATGCAAGAATCATTAATTTCCTGTTGATGTGAGAGAGAAGTAAACTCAAGGCCCTTTCCCTATAGGTTTTAAAGTGTTACGAAAGGTTAAGTGTGGAAAACCACACTGGCCATATGGATGGTACAGGGGATAACTCATGTGCCTTTTTTTTCAGTGTGACCTGGTCAGCATCAGCACTACAGGACCTAAGAAGTCCTGCATCCTTGGGCCTTTTCCTTGAACCAACAGCCCTGTTGGCTAACACTCTCTTGGGAAGCCCCAGAAGGAATCATGACAAAATGAAGATGTAGGCACAAAAGAACTCTTTCCCTTTTTCTCTATGCCACAGAGGTGACATGGCTCCCAGTCACCTCCCTACCAGCTCTACTCACTTCTCTATTGCGGGTATCCTCTTTCCCAACTTCTTGTTTATCCCACCTGTATGATCAGAACCACCCACACCTGGAATGGGCAGGTAGAGGAGTGTGCATGGGGTGGGGGGAGAAAGGAGATAAGAAAGAGAGTTAGAGAGAGAAGAGAGAGGCAGTAAGGAAGCCTGGAGAACATATAAAAGAGCCAGTAGGGATCATGGAGCTTCAGGAGAGAGGCTGCTTAGCTTAGAAGCCATGTGGCACATGATGGTTAGGGCCTTCTAATAAAGATGGATTTCTCCTGAAACTTCATCTGACTGCTCTGTGAATTTCTTCACCTTCACCCTGCAACTTTCAGACCTGCCAGGCCATAGGGGTTGCAGGAGCTGGGCTGAGCCAAGAGGGGCCTCACCATTCCTCTACCAGCATTAGGACTCATTAATTTATATTAAAACAAGACTCAGTACCTGACACATTCTTGGTAATCAGCTAGTTGATTAGGATTGGAGTTTTAACTTAGCTGGAGCAACCCTGCAAGCTGAGTAAAAAAAAAAAAATGCTCCCATCAATCTGGTCATCCTATAATCTTAACTAAGAATAGATTTTTTCCCAGGGGACATCCCTGCTCATTGATTATTCTTGGAAATCAAATCTTTCTGGTAAAAGCATTTCCATACTAGGCTGCACACTCAAGAATCCAGAGCAGGTGCTCCAACACAAGTATCTGAAGGTGGATCAGAGCAGAAGAGAAGGTTGTAAGACAAGGGTATAAGACAAGGGTGTACCTGAACCCTCATAGATGTTCTCATGGAAACGCACCATTCTTGCTTTAGAAATACACCTCATCCATGTACAGAGATTCCAGGTCCAAAACATAAGCACGCATAAGCCATTGACATTCTTCTGGCCCAAGAAGCTCAATAGGAATTGGATTGGGGCAGTGCTGTCCACAAGACTAACCTGAGTTTTAAGGGGGAAATGTTTAAAAAATACTTTTCCAGCCAAAGCCTTCTCATTTAGAATAAAACCAGTGTACCCGTGTACACTTTTTCCCCCAACCAAAAATTATGTCTCCCTCTTTCCTAGACTTCTTTTAAAAGCACGAAGTGACCACAGAAGGTAGAGTTTTCACATTACATAAAAAATGCGTTTGGTTAGGCCCAGCGTATGACTTGTTTTGCCAACCTAGTCTACTGGTGAGGGCTGGCTTTCCTCCTCCCAGTGCATCCAGGAAAGAGAACATTCCCAATATGCAGTCACTTTCACTCTAACAATGCTTATTTGGAACCGAATGAACTGGGCTACTTGCAAAGTGGCAGGGCCCAGTGCACCAGAGATGGATGTTCAGAGATGGCTCACCAGGGAGAAGTTAAACATAAACATTGGGGGTTGGGAATGTTTGGGAGCAACACAGTGAGTCAGAAAAGTGACCTTATCCCTCTTGACCAGAGATCTCTGTGAGGGAGGAGGGATGATCAGTCAAGCCTGTGAGTAGTCTCTGATTATGGGGAGATGGCACCCCTCATTTTGTTGTCCTTTCTCACCTCTGCAGTGGTATCTTAGTGATATCTTTGAAACTTCTGCTTCAAGGACAATCCCCAGAAAAGTGGCTCTATAGGGGAGGGGTTCCAAGGAGCCATCATTCTATGAGCAGTTTCATTTGCCAAGTGATCCTGGAATAGAATTCCAGGAGATCTAAGAACTCAGCAAAAAAGTTCTGGCAGCCCTGGGACCTTGGTTTGATCCCCAGCTCCTTACCCATTGCAGTCCCTGGGCTTTTAGCTCTTTACAAGTCAATTCAGAAAGGAGAGTGGTTCTTTTCAAAAGTGTGCCACAGGAACAGGGAGAGAGCTCAAAGGACTGAAGCACTTGCTTTGCATGCTAGATGGAGGTTCAGATTCAACCCCTGCCAGTACATCATCCCTTGAGCACTGCTGGTATTATACCTATGTCCTTTGAGCACTGATGGGATGGCCCCTAAGCCAGCACTAGATACCCTAAAAAAACAAAAACAAAAAAAACCATGAGCATCCTGGTGGCCAGATTTTCACAGAATCCCCTGTGTTCTACAGATACATTTCTAACAGTTTTCTTCTGGTTGGGGATATATTTTAAGGCAATTGAAATGAGATCACTCATATGTTTCAGTATGTTGGAAGCTCTGTCTTTGAAAAATAGTTCAGACTTCTCAAAGAAGGAGCAGCCTTTGAATCAAAGGGTTTCTAACCCCCTTGTTGGTTGTAAATGAAGTAGATCTTAAAGAAGCTCCAGGAGTCTCTCATTCTCCGCGCACATGAGTCTCAAAGATGCTGCATTCACAAGCAGGCATGCACCATTTCTGGAGCAGTGTCCCAGAACTTTCTCAATCCTTGAATACAGCTTTAAAAAATAATTTATCTACAGCCCATTTTGGGTTACCATATAATCATACTTTAACATTTTATTTAGTTTAGTTATTTTATAGGTTTTTAAAATATATTTTATAGTTTAGTTATTTTATTTCTTTCATTGAAATCTTCAGATTTTTTTTTATTTGTTCAATTGAATCACTGAGATACACAGCTACAAAGTGGTTGATGGTTTCCGTCACACAGTGTTTCAATACCCATCTCTTTATTGTACACTTTCTTCCCCTGCCACCAATGTCCCTAGTTACTCTCCCACCCATCTCCACTACCACCTGAGCCTGACTCAATGATGGACATTATTCTTGCTTTATATTTTATCCATCCCTACCCAATAAAACCATAGAGGTTCCATAAAGGCAAGCAGCATGTTTTCTTTCCAGAATAAGGTGGCATTGGATGAGAAGTTTCTCTGGCTTTCTGGCAGGTACTGATATTAACATGTGTGGCTTGATTTGGCTTTGCAGAAATGTCAGTTCGGCCGGAGAGGAGGCACGCAGGAGGATGCGGGAGTGTGAAGGACTCACTGATGCGCTGCTCTACGTTATCCAGTCTGCACTGGGGAGCAGTGAGATCGATAGCAAGGTTGGTTGGCTGCACCTACAGAGTATAGTCACAATGAAGCACACACCAGGAACCACAGCTTGGCTAACAAAGATTGAGTGGAGGCCTTGGGATGTTATCACTCTAAAATGGATCTGAATCTCTGCATGTGTTTCTAGAGTTTTCCAAACATAGCTTCACATCAGAGCCTGAAATGTGACCCTGTGAATTAGTAGTGAATAATCAGGTATCTCTGTATATTACAGACCATAAGGAAGAGTGTAGGAGCTTTCACTGGATATTTCACCAACTGTTTTTTTAATTTAACAGAGTCTAGTCAAAAGAAAACTATTTAAACTCCTTAAGAGTTGAATGCATTTGTATTCTTAAAAGTTGACTGTGTCACAATTGCACATTATAGAAAATTCTTATTGAAAATACCCCTCATGTAATCGCAGGAAGTGCTGTAGAAATGCTGCCAAGAGGCTGTTGTTGACATGTTCAGTGGTTTGGTATTATTCAACCTTTCCCTTCACAAATCTGAATGGAATGAACTATGCTTCTCCAGCATTTCACATTTTTTATTTTGCCTCAGTCTGTTTCTTGATTAATTTGAATTCATTCCCAAGTGGAAATGTCTGTGTTTTCATATAGTCTTGCTTTGAAAGAAATGCATTTGGTAACTGTGATCTCTCAGTAAGAGTTTCTCAGGAGTGGGCCATTGATACTTTTGGGCCAAGCAGTGCAGAACCCTGTACTGTAACAAAGTGACAGCTTCCCTGTTTTCTGTCTATAAGATACCAGTTGCATCCATCACCTCTTGTTATAGCCAAATGTTGAATTTTCAGTTTGGGGCAAGAAACAAGTGGGAGACAAAATGGGCTCTAAGTGCAAACTAGTATTTTTCCCATAGTTGGACTACAAAGTCTCCATCACTTGCTTCTAGACATCAAATAAGCAAAGGAACCTAAAGCCCATCACAGCCCTCTGAGAATTAAGGACAAATTTAGGCCTCCATTTTTTCTAACTTTAAAAGAATACTGTGGGTAGAAGAGATGGTACAGTGGGGAGGGCATTTGTCTTGCATGCAGTTGACCCTGGTTCATCTGCCAGCACTCCATATAGTTCTTCTGAGTTCCACTAAGAGTGTGATACCTGAACACAGAGTCCACAGTAAACCCTGAACAATGTCAGGTATTCCCTTCCAAAAAATAAAATAAATACAAGCAAAGGCTGATAAAGCAATTTGATGTATGTTTGGGATCAAAACCCACCTTAGTAGGTACAGGTTTGAAAGGAAGGAAGGAATAACATTTTTATTGTAAACTTGGGTACATTATTTTATTCATATGGCTATGCATTGCTTTAAGAGCTACATAATACGTTTCTCAACCCTGATCTCATATTATGATGACAGAGAAATGTAAGGTTGATGCAAGCCTTGGTGATCCATTCAATATATTTGTAGCCATGGGATTTTCTGGAACTTCACCCCTTTGAGCATTGACTTGTTCCAATCACACTTGTTTCTGGTTACACAGTAACAGTCATGGTCATTGTGTTATCAGTTTTAGAGATGGAAAATAATGGAATAAGTCTTTAATCAATCATCCCCTCTGTCCAACCCCACTGGTGACCATTTACCTTTTTATTTCATTGACAACAAAATTAAGTCCCTCCAGAAATGACCATGCAGGATGCCTTGAGGATTCAGTGGTGCCTAATCATATAAAAAATGACCATCTTTGAAAAGAGCCACAAAAGGCAATCCACTGAAGCCACAAGCTGGTGATCTGTCTGAATATTGAGTGATATGACCATGGGAGTGTGTCTGAACTAAGCTACTGGAGATGGGACCAGGCTGCTGATGTCCACAGGTCCTTGAAGGCAAAACTCTGACAAATATCACAGTTTTATTTATTATAGAAGCCCAGGGGCCTTCAAACCTCCAGTCTAGGAGAGAGATAAAGAGGGAGAGAGATAGGCTTGGGACCAGGGTAAGGTCAAGTTGAGGTTCAGTTTATATAAAGGGATACAGCCAAAAGTAGATAAAGGTCTGTACAAATCAGAGAGAAAAGCAACAGCCAGAGGTAGAACAAGTTTAATCCACTTGTTCCTCCAACTGTCCCTTTAAATGTTATAGTCTTGGGGCCTGGGAGATAGCATAGAGGTAAGGCATTTGCCTTTAATGCAAAAGGTCATCGGTTCGAATCCCGGTGCCCCATGTGGTCCCCCGTGCCTGCCAGGAGCAATTCTGAGCATAGAGCCAGGAGTACCCCTAAGCACTGCCGGGTGTGACCCAAAAACAAAAAAACAAAACAAAACAAAACAAACAAAAAAAAAGCAAAATGCAATGACACTGGATTCTGAGAAAATAAAGCATATCATGAGCTCTGGGAGGCAGAAGGCAAATCTCATATCTGTCTCTTCGATCCAAGGGCCAAAGTGAGTGGCAGTTATGAAATTAGGAGATAAGGCAAGAATGGGGATGGAGGATTTGGAATTGCTGATTGGTGGTTCTGTATTGGTCCAAATGAGGACAAATGACTGGATTGTCCACCTAGTGGGATTTCTGGCATTGGACCAGGCTCTTCAGAAGATGATAAAATTCTTATCTAATGATTCCATACATGGGTGAATTGTGTTTCATAGGAATTGGATTCTCAAGTGCCAAAAATGTTATCAAGGTCACCAGTTTCTAACTGGATGTTAGAACAAAGCTACAAACATACAAACCTTTTGAAGATGTCTCAAAGAAAGGCTTTTCATTTTTCCTATCTCAAGCAAAAAGCATTGAGGGTCAGAGAGATAACCCAGAAAATTGGGCTCAGACTTTGCATGCATCTGAGTCATGGTTGATCCCTGACCCTTAAGACACTACAGCATCATGGGATACAACCCTAAAGTCTAGTGAACATCTCAAGGGTAGTCCCTGTGGTCCCCAGTTCCTTGGGGACTGACAAGCACTGAAATCTTAGACACTAGCATTGACCTACCAATTGGCTAAATATAACCAGGCACATCTCTCAGAACTCCAAGCACTGCTTAGGAGGTTCAATATCTTGAATTGAATCATCCCAAACCAAAGTAGACCACTAGAATAAAGAAGCTTAAAGAGATCAATTCAACCTCTGTGAGCCCAAATTGTGTTCCTTTAAGATATCTGTGTCACCTCCTCTTTTCTCTACATCCCTCTTCATCTCAGCTTTTCTCCTATAGCTTCTCACCAAATCATCTTTGAGTCACTAGTAGATGACAATTTTTCATTCTCTTTGACAGCTTTCCTCCCCTGTGGTTATTTGCTAAGCAGAGGCTCAGACAAGGGGCTTCCTTTCTCAGGAAGGAGGAAGAGAAGTCTGAGAAGTTTGTTCTGAGTCATTTATGATGTAATAAACATCCACTAGAGTTTATTGGAGGATTCTTATGACCTGGGCATCTCCATTCCAGTCAGTCTTTACTCCTTTTCAAACTTGTCTCTGCTTACCTGGTTCAATGTTGGTACCTTGTAGTTGCAGATGCTTGAAATAGAAAAATCAAATTGACCCAAAATCTATGGGACTAGAACCTTGAAAAGTGAATATGGAAGATTCTAGATTAGCCAAGGGTGCAGAAACTGATCCTGAAAAACAGCATCACAGAAGGGAACATTGTAGGACAAGAGTCTTGATCACCAGCACAACCCTCTCGCCCCTATCAGGGGTCCATCCCAGGGCCAGAAAGAACCATTTGGAATCTATTTCAGCAACTCTCTAGGCTGATCTCATCGTCTAGAATAGGAACCAAATGCCCTGCCCTGATCGGTATCTGTGACAGCAAGGAAACCTGAATGGGTGACAGAATGGTCAGTGATTAGAAACAAGCCTCGGCTCAGTGTTGCCAACATCCTCTGCCTTCTTCAAATGAGTGTTTTTTCTTCTCAGTCTCGCATTTGGGTCCTAAAATTTCCAGAACAATGGTCAGAGTTTGATGCATTTGGATAAAATGTTTGGGGGGGCACATGTTGCCTCTGGAAAGCTGTAGGCATTCACAAAAGCAAGGGGGTGATTTAGCACCCTACCAGAGACACACATCTTATTCCATGGCAGGAGTGGAAGTGAAGCTAGAACCCAGTTCCAGGTCAAATGTCTGATCCTCCAAACTGAAGTTCTACTGTTTTCAGTGACATGAATCTCACACAGCATGTGCCAGGAACTCTTCTCAATGGCGATTCTAGCTTAATTTCCTGTCACTCCTGACACAAATGGTCACAAGCTTGCTGGTTTGAAACTATAGATTATGGGCTAAAGAGATATTATCATGGGTAAGACTCTAGTCTTGCATGCAGTTTACCCAGGTTCAATTCCCAGTATTCCATATTGACTCCTAAATACTGCAAGAGTGTTGAGCACAGAACCAAGAGAAGGACTTGAGCTCTGCCAGTTGTGGCCCCAAAACCAAACCAACTAACAGAAACAAACAGATTTATGAGCTTTCTGGGTGAGAGGTCAGGAGAACAAAATGGGTCTCACTGACTACCAAAGTATACTGTTGCTGCCTCTTGGTGGTTCTTCCTGTTTTACATTCTAAAAATTTTACACATTCCTTAGTTTTTTTGTCCCTTCCCTCCAGCTTCACATAGTGGATCACTTTCTTCTCACATTCTTATGCTGAAATTCTTTGACCTCCCTTTCTCACTTACAGACCTTTATGTTTGCATGGTTATCCTGTATCATCCTAAATACTCTTCCCCATATAAATGGCTATTGTTTAACAACTTTAATTTCTTCTGCAGCTCCAATTTCCCACATCATAGCCTAACTTATTTACAGATTCTAGAGATGACGCTATGGACATCACTGAGGGCAAAGGGACAAAATGCTATCTACCGCTCTAGTACAGAGAATATACCTAGGTTCTACAATTAGAATCTTATAGAAACCAGTTGTTCATAGAGATGGTGGGACGGAGATGGAGAACATTGGTGGTGAGAACGTTGCACTGGTGAAAGGGAAGTGACTTTTTATAACAAACCAACTATAGGGGGCCGGGCGGTGGCACTGGAGGTAAGGTGCCTGCCTTGCCTTGTGCTAACCTAGGACGGACCATAGTTCGATCCCCCGGTTCCCCATATGGTCCCCCGTGCCTGCCAGGAGCGACTTCTGAGCAAACAGCCAGGAGTAACCCCTGAGTGTCATCGGGTGTGGCCCAAAAACAAACAAACAAAAAAAACCCAACTACAAACGTGTTTGTAATCATGGTGCTTAAATAAAGATATTAAAAATAAAATAAAATAAAATAATAAATAAAAATAAGACTTACAGACCTCAGTCTGATAGCCAGAATCTTGAGAGCATGTAATTCTACAACTTGGGTTCCCAACCTCCACACAAACACCAGGCAAGCACCAACTATGTAAAAGTAAAGAAACTGAGAGACTATGAAGAAAATAAATGATAAGCTATGGGGACCAAGGGTCAAAGGATTCCCCCAAGTTCTTCGTCTGTGAATAAAAGAAGCACAGCTAAGTATGAGAACCATAGATTCAACAGCAATGAAATTCTGAGACCCAAATTTCAACAACCAAGCTTAAAATAGTGTCTAAGGAATTGGTAGGCTGGTAGGGGATGGGGAGGGAACTTGGAAGCCCTGGTGGAGGGAAGTTGACACTGATGTTGAGATTGGTGCTGAAATACAATATGTCTTTTTAAAAACCTTCAACTTAATTTCTTTTTTTTTTTTTTTTTTTTTTTTTGGTTTTTGGATCACACCCGGTGACGCTCAGTGGTTACTCCTGGCTATGCACTCAGAAGTCGCTCCTGGCTTGGGGGACCATATGGGGAACCAGGGGATCGAACCTCGGTCCGTCCTAGGCTAGCGCAGGCAAGGCAGGCACCTTACCTCCAGCGCCACCGCCCGGCCCCCTCAACTTAATTTTTTTGTAAATCCTGGTTCTTTAATATGATTTAAAAAATAAAATAAAATTATTAAAATCAAAAAAAGAAAAACCGCAGTTCCAGGAAAATAATTTTACCCTTGGGTGTGCACAATTTCTGGTTTATCTGGAACATTCTTGGATTGCACCCATAGCTCCATTTTTTTCTCCAAGAAAGTGCCCTGATGGATGGTAATTTTCAGCATCAACTAGATTGGCTTTGTTCTTGACTGAACTCGGGTTTGTAGTGGTTTGTATAAAACTGGCCCCTGAGCGCTGCCGAGTGTGACCCCCCCCCCCCAAAAAAAAAGAGAAGAAAAAGAAAACTGGTCCCTGGCCTTTCTTGTGATGTAGGTTCTTCTGTCCTCACAGATGATTCCCAGTAACAGCAGCTTGAAATGGTCCCTGGGGTCAAAAACTAGGTTCTTGGAGGAAGAGGCAAACAAAAACAT
>PVKC010009744.1:0-26461 GCA_004027635.1 Crocidura indochinensis | reverse complement strand
TTTTTTTTTTTTGGTTTTTGGGTCACACCCGGCAGTGCTCAGGGGTTACTCCTGGCTCCATGCTCAGAAATTGCTCCTGGGGGGCACGGGGGACCATATGGGGCACTGAGATTTGAACCAATGACCTTTTGCATGAAAGGCAAACGCCTTACCTCCATGCTATCTCCCGGGCCCCAGGAACATAGCCTTGTTAGCCTTGAAAACTTAAAACTTCACTTAATGGGGCCCGGGAGATAGCATGGAGGTAAGGCGTTTGCCTTTCATGCAAAAGGTCATCGGTTCGAATCCCGGTGCCCCATATGGTCCCCTGTGCCTGCCAGGAGCAATTTCTGAGCATGGAGCCAGGAGTAATCCCTGAGCACTGCCGGGTGTGACCCAAAAACCAAAAAAAAAAAAAAAACTTCACTTAAGGCTGACAAAATAGTCCTTTCTGCTCCAGGCTTCATAACGTGATTTTAAAACTTAATATTGAAAGATTATATCTCCCTACTTGGGTCTCCAAGTCCCACCAGGAGTGATCCCTGAGCATATAGCCAAGGAAAAACAAAACCATAAACCAGGTGTGGCCCCAAAACAAACAAAAGGCAAAGTCTAGCCCTTGAGGGCTTCTCTATCCTCCCCAAAAGTGACTTGAATTTTATAATGTAGAAGAGGATTCTAAGTCACTTATTATGCTTATTATGAAGGGTGAGGGACAGTAGAGGAAGGAATAGAAAGTAGGATCATTGGGGCCTGAGTGATACCACAGTGGGTAGGGCATTTACCTTGCATGTAGCTGACCTGGGCTCGATCCCCAGCATCCCATATGCTTCCCTGAACCTTCCAGGAGTGATTAATGAGTGCAGAGCCAGTAGTAATACCTATTCACAACCTGCTGTGACCCTCCTCTACCCCCCAAAAGAAAATAAAGAAAAAAAGAAATTCATGGCAGACTCTTGGTACTGAAGTAGCCCCTGATGTGTGGTAGAGTTGTAGGGAGTTCTGGAGAAATTTATCCAGGGTAAGCCATAGAACAGCGAGAAAGGTGTTTGCCTTGCACAAGGCCAACCTGGGTTCAATCTCCAGCATCCCATAGGTCCCCAAGAACTGCCAGGAGTCATTCCTAAAACCATCCCTGAGCACTGCTCAGATGTGGCCTCGAAACAATAAAATCCACACTAGTTTGGAAAAATCAATTTGATTGGTACCCACAAATGTTTGGATAAACTTTATCAGACTGTCTCTACCCTCTGTTTCTACTGTAGTGACCGCAGCTCATCCATGTGAAAAACTAAGTTAGCTCCATGAGGGTAGATTGGACCTTGATAGGACCCATAAGCTGCCAAAAGCCAAAGAGGCCCCATTAATATCATGGGCAGCAAAAAGAGCAAAGTAGGGGGCCATGCGGTGGCGCTGGAGGTAAGGTGCCTGACTTGCCTGCGCTAGCCTAGGACGGACCGCGGTTCGATCCCCGGGTTTCCCATATGGTCCCCCAAGCCAGGAGCGACTTCTGAGTGCATAGACAGGAGTAAGTCCTGAGCGTCACTGAGTGTGGCCCAAAAACCAAAAAAAAAAAAAAGCAAAGTAAGTAGAAGGGATCAGCCCAGACCTCTTGGATGTTGAAAGGACACAAAAGAGACCAACATCAACTTTATTCTTGCTAGATCTTTCTAAGGAGTTTCCTCATCCCTTTTGGATCTGCTGAGGAGGAAATTCTTGTAGATAACTTTCTCTTGGGATCTGTTGGAATCAGGTTATAGGAATTGTTGAGCTTGTTATTTTTACCCTCATATGCACCAATAGTATCATGTGGTATTGTTCCTTTTTGCATAGGTACATTAAAATGGGAAAATCGTAAGTATAGAAAGAAGTTCGTATCTAATAGGGAGAAGGACTCAAATTTTATAGTACAGGGGTGCTATTTACCCTGAACACTTGTCATAGATACTGGACTTAGGCCTCAGTTTGGTCAAACATCGACTGTCCAAACCAAATCTTATATTCCATCTTAGGAACTTCATTCCAAACATCATTCTAAAAGCCTCTCCTTTTTTCTTCTTTTTCCCTTACCAAAAAATATTTCAATTCTCCCCATAAATCTCACTCATGAAAAGAATCATTTTAATATGTCTTTCCCACTGCACTTGTGTGGTGACAGAGGTCTCAGTTACCACTCCCAGCAGTGTGAGGTCACCCTGGCAGGAAAGTTCACTATGGTACTTCCTGAATCCCTGGTTTGAAGGGTACCAGCACCACAGGCAGCTCTGTCTGGGGGCATCCCACTGTGCTAGTACTACAGAGGTGGCAGGCTATGTGATGCCTCCCTTCAAACCTGGATCTATCTGTACACAGGGCAGGTTCTCTTAT
Organism: Crocidura indochinensis; assembly: GCA_004027635.1. NCBI lineage: Eukaryota > Metazoa > Chordata > Mammalia > Eulipotyphla > Soricidae > Crocidura > Crocidura indochinensis. Next base: position 24,115 of record PVKC010009744.1, on the reverse strand, counting down.
CTATTCCTTCTTCGTTTTCTTTTGGTTTTTTGTTTTTGTTTTTGTTTTTTGTTTTGTTTTGTTTTTTTTTTTTTGGTCATAGCTGGCAGCGCTCACGGGTCACTCCTGGCTCTACACTCAGAAATCGCTCCTGGCAGACTCAGGGATGGATGGCATCTATATGGGATGCCGGGATTCGAACCACCGTCCTTCTGCATGCAAAGCAAATGCCCTACCTCCCTGCTATCCCTCCGGCCCCATCTTTTTCTTCTTTTTATAATTTTTTTGTTGTTTTCTGGCTCATACCCAGCAGTGCTCAGGGCTTACTCTTGACTCTATGCTCAGGAATCACTCTTGAAAGGACAAGGGGAACCCAATGTGGTGCCAGGGATTGAAAACAAGTCAGCAACATACAAGGCAAAAGCTTTCCCCTCTTCTGCACTACACCTTTCTTTTATGTTTATATACTTTAGCTTTTGGCAGGAAAATTGCTTTAAATTGAACTAGAGATGAGGCAAAGAATCCTCGGTCAAGCAATTTATTTAATTTGCTCCACAGACCTCTGGTATCTCTTTTAGCTTATGTCTCTGGTACAATTATGAGTTACAGATCCAGAAAACAAGTCCAGAATGAGGGAGTGTCTGCTTCTTAAATTTGTAGTGAAGGAACCCAGAGCAATAGCACAATGGGGTGGGTATTTGCCTTGCATGCAGCTGACCTGAGTTCAATCCCCAGTATCCCATATAATCCTACCACATGTCAGAAGTAATTCTGAGCACAAAGCCAAGAGTAACACCTGAGTGCTACCAGGCATGACCTCAAAACTAATACCAAAACAAAACTTCGTAGTCATGACTGAACATACAGCAGGGATTTGAAAAATAAAATTCTTGGGGCCGGAAAGATGGCATGGAGGTAGGGTGTTTGCTTTGCATTCAGGAGGACAGTGGTTCAAATCCCAGCATCCCATATAGTCCCCCAAGCCTGCCAGGAATGATTTCTGAGCGTACAGCCAGGAGTAACCCCTGAATGCTGCTGTGTGTGACCTAAAAAAATAATAATAAAATAAAATTCTTTATGATTTCCTCTTAGTAAATGCTAATTTGCACATTTTTCTTACATCTCTCTAGTCACATAAAAATATCTTGAGCAAAAGGGGTTCCAGGGTCGAAGACATTTTTTTTTTTTTTTGGTTTTTGGGTCACACCCAGCAGTGCTCAGGGGTTACTCCTGGCTCCATGCTCAGAAATTGCTCCTGGCAGGCACGGGGGACCATATGGGCCACCGGGATTCGAACCGATGACCTTTTGCATGAAAGGCAAACACCTGGGCCCGGGACATAGCATGGAGGTAAGGCGTTTGCCTTTCATGCAAAAAGGTCATCGGTTCAAATCCCAGTGCCCCATATGGTCCCCCGTGCCTGCCAGGAGCAATTTCTGAGCTGGGGCCAGGAGTAACCCCTGAGCACTGCCGGGTGTGACCCAAAAACAGAAAAAAAAAAAAAAGAAAGAAAGGCAAACACCTTACCTCCATGCTATCTCCCGGGCCCCGTGGGTCGAAGACATTATAAGAGATTCTAAGTTAGGACTAAAGCAATAGTATAGCAGGGCAATTTGGATTTGCATACTTGCATACCTCTGGACAGGGTTCCATCCAGCAACCCATATAGTTCCCTCAGCCTGCCCTGAGTACAGAGACAGGAGTGAGCCTTGAGTACTGCTGAATGTGGGCCACAAAATAAAAAAAGCAGATGTAGTGGAAAGAGTTAGTAGGAACTTTGAACTCAATTTTAGATTCATCAAGATACTGAACTTGAGCTGACACTCATCTCTGTCTACTTGGAGAACTACCCTAATTATGGACTCCTTGAAAGAGCCACTGGCGCCCTGGAAGGCAGAAACCATATCCATATAATCCCTAGTTTAATCCTTTCACCTGGTGCAGTCTCCAGTGACCTGGCATGGCTGGGGAAAAGATTAACAGTTCAGTTCTGGGGCATAAATGGATCCTTCTGGGGGGGGAGTGAGGGGAAGGGAGGGAGACTCAATCTGGCCTTCATTCAAAATCACCACAGGCTATAGTCAGGGGAGGGATAGAGAGACCATGGTTTCATCTGGATAATTAAAGTGGGTTTTTAAAAAATAATTTTTATTGAAACCATTGTGAATTACAAGTCCTTCATAGTTAGATTTTAGGCATACAGTGACAGTGAATTAGGACCATTCCCACCACCAGTGTTGACCTTATTCTACCGTAGTTTCCAGCATGCATTCTATACTTAGCCCTCTAGCCTGCTAGTGTAATAGGCCCCTTTTAAGTTTAGATTATTATAGTTTTGGTATCTTGATTCTATTGTTGTTGACTTTGACTTGGGTATTTAGTTATGTCCTTTTTTTCTCCACCTGAGACCTCTTGGCCCCTAATCCCCATTATTTTTTTCCTTTTCAATTTTGTAAAAAAAATACAGAATATATAAGAGAAAAATACAGATACATGAAGAAATATGCAAAAACTAATCACTGTATAAAATAATCAAGTCTAACTATATTGAAAAGTGGCAACTAGACATGTAATGGGGAAAATGTATGTAATAGAAAAAATAGGTATGCTTAAGAAATTCTGTAATTCATGCTAATACTGAGAAAGCAACATTTTTGTGGCTTATACCTAAGTACTTGTTTTCCACTTTTATTCGTTCATAGTTTTATAGGTTTGGGGGGGGAATTTTGTCAATAAAATGAACTGGAAATTGTAAAATCAGTGAATGTAATACCCAGTCATACTACTGTACTAGAGTGTCAGTGATAGAAAATGGGCCTGTATGTGAAAGATCCTAGGTCTGATTTCTGGTATCGCATATACAGACATAGAATAAGTAAGGTGGCAGAAGTCAATGTGTCATTGAGAAAATGGAGCGTGGGAGATCTTTTTTTGTGGGGGTTTCGAGCCACACCTACCGATGCTCAGGGTTACTTCTGGCTCTGAACTCGAGAATGAATCCTGGAGGGGCTGGAGTGGTGGTGGTTCAAGCAGTAGGGGTTTTGCCTTGCAATAGTTGACCCAGGACAGATCTGGGTTCGACCACTGGTGTCCGATATGGTCCCCCAAGTCAGGAGCGATTTCTGAGTGCATAGTCAGGAGTAACTCCTGAGTATCACCGGGTGTGGCCCAAAGACAGAAAAACAAAACAAAAGAGGGAATCAATCCTGGAAAGGTTTTGGGGAAATGAATGCGGTGCCAGTAATTAAACCCAGGCCCACAGCATGCAGAGCAAATGCCCTCCTTGTATTTGTCTCTCCAGGTCTCTTTAGAAGAGAGATTTCAGGAGTTGTAGCAGGAGCCTGGAGAGATAGTACTGGGATCAGGCATTTGTCTTTATGCACAGGGTTGATCCAGATTCAATCTTCAGCACCTTGTCTGGTCTTCTGAACACTGCCAGAAGTGAACTTGCTAACAGAGCTAGAAATAAGCTATGAACACAGCTGGGTATACAATCCTGTTCACCCAAATAAAGGAGTCTCAAAGGGAAAGAAAATCTTCACTTCCCTAAAGATTATCACTAAAGCTTCAAATGATCAGACTGGAAATATTAACATGAAAGGAATTATAGGGGTCAGTTTGACCTCTTGTTAGCTGGTTGAGGTTTTGGCTGAGGGATGGACATGTGATTGTTTCTATGGGCATGACTAAACTTAGGAATAGTCTGCGTAGTCTGGTTGAAAAAAACATTTTTTTTTGGTTTTTGGGTCACACCCAGCAGTGCTCATGGATTATTCCTGGCTCTACGCTCAGAAATCACTCCTGGCAGGCTCGGGGGACCATATGGAATGGCAGGATTCGAACCACCATCCTTCTGCATGCAAGACATATGCCCTACCTCCATGCTATCTCTCTGGTCCCCGAAAAACGTATTTTGAGAGGATTTCTTGGAGGTTTTATCTTTGGACTTGGCTGCTCAGTACAGAAGGAATGCATCACTCAGTCCCATAGAGGGTGAATACAGGGAACAGAAAACCAAAGGGTATAATTTGTCTGTTCCCCAGAAACATTTAACTTTCCTTGGTATGTAGCTCCAGTGACCCTGATTTATAGGTATTTGAATTCTAGAACTTAAACCATGTTGCACCTACATGCTAAAGACCTTGGCTTTGTAGAAGGAGTTATGTCACTTACTTCTCAGACCTGCAGACTCTACTGAATTATTACACTGATTCTGTTGGCTCCACAGCAACCTAATGGACATTGTCAGATCTCTTAACCAATTTCTATAAAAATGCCTTCTATGAGGCCAGAGTGATAGCAAAGCAGTAGGGCATTTGCCTTGCATGCAGTAGGAGGTGGCTCAAATTCCGCATCCCATGTGGTCCCCCAAGCCTGCCAGGGGTGATTTTTGAGTGTAGAGTCAGGAGTAGCCCCTGAGTGCTGCTGGATATGACCCAAAATCCAAAAACACAAACAAGCAAACAAACAACAACAACAAAATGCCGTTCTATGGGGTCAGAGACATAGCACAGTAGATAAAGCACTTGCTTTGCACACAGTCATTTCACACTCAATCCTGGCACCACAACTGGTTTTCTACCCTCATCAAAAGTGACTCCAGAGCACATAGCCAGGGGGTGAGTCCTGAGCCCTGATTAGTGTGCCAAAAATCACAAAAATCATTGTTATATTTATTTCTGTATCTATCTTAAATGATTTGGGTGTTTTTCTGCATAATTCTGAAACATACACAATTCTGGAATCAAGTGTGTTTTAGAAAACTGAAATTTTAAATGAGTCCTTAGAATTTGTTTTGGAATTTCTGAAATTGCTCTCTAATTTGACTGGACTTACAGGTGTGAATGATTATATTCACAGTTAAACAAACTACTCTTTGTCGAGGGTATTCCCTGGCTATATAGAAGTTATAAAGTGTATTCAGTTTGATATACTAGCAAACCATTTGTAAGAAGGAATTAATGCCTCATACTTTTTTACCCATGTTTTGAAATTCACTTATATTTCTTTTTTTAAGCTGAACATTTTTCTAAATTACACAAACATAAATCTGGAAAGTATGATAATATACTTAGGGATGTAGTTACAGTACAACATAAAGTTATTGCCTATTAAATTTGATAAAGGTTGTGTAGCTGAATTTCTGCATTCCTTCGAGTAAACTAAAGTTATTAAAAGTTACTTGCGATTTGTTGAAATGGTGCCAAAACTTGAATCCAAAGATAACATTCTGTGGGTGAAAGTCTCCATTAGTATAATAGGGAGAGGGCTGTGAACATTTAGAGAGATTGGGACGGGAGAGTGAATTGGTGCATTTGCGCGTTATCTATCTACACTGGGTAGGTCTGGAAGACATAAATGTCACCAGTAATTTGAGAAGGAGAGTTGACAGTAGATCTGTGGCTTGTCATCTATGTAGGCCAGACCCAACGGCAGGGATCAAAGTGTGCACAGTTGCAAAACCCAGACCTGGAGACAGTAATTAGATCCTGAGCTAGAAGTGCCAGATGGCCCCATTCACCCCTGAGGCAAGGCTTAATGTAACAGACCAGAGAAAAAGCCATAAGCAGTGTCATTTAATTCAGAACATAAGAAACCTCTGATTAGCCAAACATACTATTCCTAGAAATTCATTCTGAGTTTGTAGAAATACACAAGTTCTCGTAGTTTTCGTGAGCAGGTCTAAGTTGAATTGTGAAGATTGTAAAACTGAAGCTCATACTCTCATTTGGGAGTGGGTCAACTGCAGGGTAAGGGGCCACATTCGCTGCTGGTGAGTAAACCCAGGTCAGGCAAGCACCGTTCTTCTCTCTGACCCTGTGACACAGCCCACTAAAAAATCCTCAACCTGGGACATATTTATGTCCCGAAAACCTTAGGTTTTAGGTTTCTCTGAAGATTAGGTTTCTCTGAGTAAAGGGTTTCACAACACCACAGAGAGATACTGATTCTCTTTGTTCAGAGAACCCCTTTAACCAGAGTAGCACTGCACTCGGCCAGGATCAGGAGCTCAAGACCTTTCAGGCTTTAACACTAAGTCTAAAGTGCTTTCAGGAGCCACAGGATATTCCAGCAGCCACATGGTCACAGAAACCATAGAATATTCCAGCAGACACATGGTCATGGAGACAGGCTATCCAACGTGGTCATGAGGACTAAAGCCTATCCCATCCGACACATGGTCCCAGGAGTCATGGTGTCCTAGGAGCCATCAAGTACCACAGCAGCCACTTAATCCCTATAGGTGCATCTGGATGATGCTAGTTTGCTGGACTCAGATCATCTCATCGCAGGTGTAGCTTTTCTTCAAAGTAGTTGTAGCTGGGGCTGAAGCAGTGGTGCAAGCGGTAGGGCATCTGCCTTGCATATGCTAGTCTAGATGGACCGTAGTTCGATCCCCTGGCGTCCAATATGGTCTGCCACGCCAGGAGCGATTTCTGAGTGCATAGGCAGGAGTAACCTCTGAGCATCACCGGATGTGGCCCCAAAACAAAACAAAACAAAAAGTAGTTGTCGCTTTTTCCAATCTAAGTAGAATTGGAAAGAAATCCTGAGGGGCATTCTGACTGCTATCTGTAAAGGACAGCACCTCTGAGCTGATGTCTCCAGGGTGATTAGACCCTGGGAACCCCCAACATCTGCAGGAATCACCCGTTTTATTCCACCAGTCACATCAGCGGTACTAGGTGTGTGGTTCCTACCACAGTTATTGCAGATCCACTTTGCCCTGAGAAGAAGGTGTCTCTTGGGAAATGAAGCCAAATTTAGGTGTGGCTTGAGAGACAGTACAGAGGGGAGCAGGTTGGCCATGTGCACAGATGACTTGAATTCAGTCCACCTCACTTCCTGAGGTTCTGAGAAAACAGAGCTTGGGGGAAGCCCTTTATTCTGCCTTATTTCACCCCCAAACCAAAGCTAGGTGAAGGAACTCTTGGTCATATATCTATATCTATAGATATGATCCACGGGCATAAAGCACACAGTGGCTCTAAGCTAGCATGTAGTTCTGAGCTGTGCCACCCACAAGGTCCATCAGAACCAAGCTCAGATGCAGGTGATGAAGCCACTATGAACTTTCAATAAAAACCCTTTGATGGTGAAGAATAAATGATTTGGGGGCCAGAGCGATCATACTAGGGTGCTTGCCCTGCATGTAGCTGACTCAGGCTCTATCCCTGGCACCCCTTTACTTATCCCTGAGCACAGCCACAAGTAATTCTTTTTTTTGTTTGTTTTTGAGTAGCGCTCAGGGGCTACTCCTGGATCTACACTCAGATATCACGCCTGGCAGGCTCAAGGGACCATATGGGATGCCGGGATTCAAACCACCATTTTTCTTTTCTTTTTTTTTTTTTTTTTTGGTTTTTGGGTCACACCCGGCAGTGCTCAGGGGTTACTCCTGGCTCCATGCTCAGAAATTGCTCCTGGCAGGCATGGGGGACCATATGGGGCACCGGGATTCGAATGGATGACCTTTTGCATGAAAGGCAAACACCTTACCTCCATGCTATCTCCCGGGCCCCTCAAACCACCATTTTTCTGCATGCAAGGCAAACATCTTACTGCTGGGCTATCTCTCCTGTCCCACCACAAGTAATTCTTAAGTGCAGGGCTAGGAGTAAATATGGCTGAGTGTGATCCCCATATGAAATAATATGAAAACATTTTTTTTTACCTGATACCGCCTACAACCAAGAAAAATCTATCCTTTCTGTGGACCCCTCTGAATTTTGTTGGCAATGTACTCCTCATTCTGGTTCACTGAGTTGAAAATTCTGCAAGTTGAGGTGAGGTCTCAAAATCTCTACAACAGTTTTAGGGTGTTGTTCTATTATGGGTCGGAGGGGGTCCTGGGTTCTTGTTCTCTTGGACACAAGCATGAAATGTCCAATCAATGTTTTTTAGTGAGTGGGGTATTGGGCTACACTTATGTTCAGAGCTTATTCCTGGCTCTGCATTCAGAGATCACTCCTGGCCATATTCATGGGGCTAGAACAGATTTGAGGATTGAATCCAGATTAGCTACATGCAAAACAAACTTCCTCCCTACTGTCCTATTGCTCTGGCCACAAAATATCCAATCAGTGTTGGCAAAGACTCACAGCAGAGGGTTGAAGGATAAAGACAAAAAATGCAACAAAATCAGAAAATGTTTTATTGTAGCCAGCAAGGCAAGAAGCAGTGTTGAAAGATCAAGATCAAGGAGGCCCAAACAAAGCTAGTTAGAGTCCTGTTTTGCCTAAAATCACCAGGTAACATCACTCTTGTAGGTAAAGACTAAGCCAAGTTAAGTTAGTCCCACCCCTAAAGCCAGTCTGTATTTGCTCCTAGGATGGTCTACGTTACCTACAGATGTCCTTTTGTTTTGTTGCTGTTGTCTGTTTGTTTTTCTTTGGGGGCTACACCCAGCAGTTACCAGAGGTTACTCCTGGCTCTGCACTAGAAATGACTCTTGGCAAGCTCAGGGGACCCCTTGGAATGCCAGAGATTGAACCAGAGTCAGCCACATTCAAGGCAAATGCTCTCCTGGCTGTGAGATTGCTCCAAATCCCAACTGTCCCTTTGTTTCAGGGCTCTTTTCACCCATTGTGAAGCCTGTTATTTCATGGCCTCACCCTGACTCATTTCCAGGGTAGTAAAGACTGTGGCAGCCACGACCTGATTGCATCCTGGCCCTTCTGGTATTTTCCATCAAATGGCTTTAAAAGGCAGGTAAGGGGCACAGTGACAGGATAGTGGGGAGTAAATTTGCCATGCATGTGTTCTCCCCCCACCCGAGGTTCGATCCCCAACCCCATTAGGAATAATTTCTGAGGGCAGAGAGAGGAGTAAACCCTGAGCCCTGGGCCAGGCCTAAACCATCACCAAATCTTAAATTTGCTTTTAATTTTTTTCTTTTTATTTAAACTTAATGTAATTAAATTTATTTTAAAATTAAATTTATTTGAATTTTTGAAAATTCAGTGGAGATGGGCCAGAGCGGTGGCACAAGTGGTAAAGTGTCTGCCTTGCCTGTGCAAGCCTAGGACAGACTGCATTGCTATCCCTGGCATTCCATATGGTCCCCCAAGCCAGGAGTGATTTCTGAGCACATAGCCAGGAGTAACCCCTGAGCATTACCGGGTGTGGCCCAAAAAACAAAAACAAAAACAAAAACAAAAAAAAAGAAAGAAAAAAAGAAAATTCAGTGGCGAGGGCATTTGCCTTGCATGTCACAACCAGGAGTGATTCCTGAGTAAACCCTGAGCATAGCCAGCTGTGATCCCCAAACAAAACAAAAAACAAACCAACAGCCCGGGAGATAGCATGGAGGTAAGGCCTTTGCCTTTCATGCAAAAGGTTATCGGTTCGAATCCCGGTGCCCCATATGGTCCCCCGTGCCTGCCAGGGGCAATTTCTGAGCATGGAGCCAGGAGTAACCCCTGAGCACTGCCGGGTGTGACCCCCCCCCCAAAAAAAAAAAAAGATTTAAACTACCTTTTTGCTTTTCCTTGTTTGGGTTTGTTTGGTTTTTTTTGTTTGTTTGTTTTGGTTTTTGGGTCACACCCGGCAGTGCTCAGGGGTTACTCCTGGCTCCATGCTCAGAAATTGCTCCTGGCAGGCACGGGGGACCATATGGGGCACCGGGATTTGAACCGATGACCTTTTGCATGAAAGGCAAACGCCTTACCTCCATGCTATCTCCCAGGCCCCGGTAGTTTAAATCTTTGAGTCTCTTTCTAAGAGAGCAACTGGGATAACTCAAAAACTGCGTTCAACATTCAGGCCCAAATATTGGCATGGCATGCCATTGTGAAAAGTGGCTTTTACTAGTTGACCCTCAGTTCTCATTGTTATTTTTGGATGGGGAGAGATGGAGAGAGGAGCTTCAAGACCCTGACTCTTGGGGCCCGGGAGATAGCATGGAGGTGGGGCGCTTGCCTTTCATGCAAAAGGTCATCGGTTTGAATCCCGGTGCCCCATGTGGTCCCCCGTGCCTGCCAGGAGCAATTTCTGAGCGTGGAGTCAGCAGTAACCCCTGAGCACTGCCGGGTGTGACCCAAAAAAAAAAAAAAAAACAAAAAAAACCCAAGACCCTGGCTCTTATAGCAGGAAGAAAGTTGACTCACCATGATGATCATTCTCTCTCAGGCTTTCTCTTGCTCTGTGGAAATGGTTGGAGACCAAGGCCCATTTGGTGGTGCTTCAGGTCTCTAGCATCTTCAACCTCAGTGTCAGAAACTCTCAGAGCTAACCAGGGCTCCTTCAGTTGTGGGAACACATCACACTTGGAGCTTTGCAAGTTCCAAATAGCCCAGGATGTGGGATGATGATTCACGCATCATGTGACCCACGTTATCCTTTTTTAACACTTAAAGGTGAGTACCCAATTTTGGGTTTTGTTTAGGGACCACACCCGATGCTACTGAGGGCTTACTCCTTGCTCTGTACTCAGGGATCTCTCCTGGCATGCTGGAGGACCATTTTGGGTCTGGGGATTGAACTTGCAAGGCAAACCGCCTTCCCACTGTACTGTCTTGCCAGCCTTTAAGTACCATTTTAGTTCTACACTGCCAGAATAATTTGCTCAAACCTGTCCAATTGCCCTGCCATCACCTTGGCTTCTTGCTTGTGTCCAGGTTGGTCTCTCTCTTCCTGCTCCAGACCTTTGTTAATCAAGTCAGCTAAATACAATGTTTCCTGGCCAGTGAGTGATCCCAGAAATCATTTTCATAGGCTTTATAATTTTCTTCTGATTTCTGGGGTTGTTTAACTTATAAAATGTTCCCCAGGATAACCCTACTTTTTGGGATGTTGGGGTTTGTGTTGGTATGTTTGGGAAACTCCTCTTTCAGGTGGGGCATAAAGGCAGTTATATTTTCTTTACCCTCCTAGATTAGTTAGGACTACTTTTTCATATACTCTTTTGTAGGGCTTCTAGAAAGTGCCTTCCTGTTTTATCAAAGCAAAATTTGAACTATTAGGCTCTAATTCCAATCTGGGTTCATTGGTGTGATATTTTTTCATATCTGGATAATTGCTTTTTGTGTTGTTGTTGTTGTTGTTGTTGTTTGGGAGCCATAGCTGGCAGGGCTCAGGGGTTACTCCTGGCTCTGTGTTCATGAGTCATTCCTGGTAGTGCCCAGTGTTTGGCAGTATGCAAGGCAAACACCCTTACCACTATGCTCTAGTCCCTAGGTTTTAATTTTGGGGGTAAGGACACACTTAGCTGTATTCAGGGCCCACTCCTACTGGTGCTCAGGGGAGCCATGCATGATTCCGGGGAACTCAAACAAGGTGTGCCAGGTGAGCTATTAATCCCTGCAGCCTCTCTGCCCACCCTGGCTAATTATTATGTCAAGTCACTCTAAATAACTCATTGTTCTCTTGTATGGCTATGTCCAAAATTTTGTCTTTATCTGGGGGGAAAGAGTTTATCTATAACAACAAGTTAAAATGAGATGCTCGGGCAGGAGAAATCAGAAATCAAAACTAGATTGGAAGGTGATGGGCAAACTGGCTGTGGTTCTCGTTGTTGTTCCCAATTTCCCTCAGAATTTATTGGATACTGGGTCTGGAGCGATGGCATAGTGGTAGGGCATTTGCCTTGCAAGGAGCTGATCCAGGACGGACTGCAGCTCGATCCCCTGGCATCCCATATGGTCCCCAAAGCCAGGAGCAATTTCTGAGTTCATAGCCAGGAGTAATCCCTGAGTTACCCTTGAGTGTCACTGGGTTTGGCCCCAAAATAAAAAATTATTAATTGGATACTATTAACAGAGAATTCGTATTCATGATTCTGGACTCCTCCTTCCTCCACCACCTCCTTTAGTATGTTCCAGGGGACTTTTAGTAGGAGAGAAAAAAGAATTACCTCTTAGGAATAGCTGGGGCTCTGCGAAGATATCTGTAGATATTGATATCAATATCTGTAAAGAATGAGGTGCTACTGGCATGGGGTAATATAAAATAAGTGGATTCCCCTTGTATGGTTCACCTGGGAGATGAGTTAAGAGCCAAGCTGTCTGGAATACTGACCTTTTCCAGCAACTTTGGCATAAAGAAGGGTCTTGGGATAGGACCATGAAGGTTTGGACACAGAGTGTGTTTGACCATTGTTCCATTTGGTGGCAACATTCAAGCTGAAGAATGGTTTGAAATCTTTTTTTTTTTTGGGGGGGGGGTCACACCGAGCAGCGCTCAGGGGTTACTTCTGACTCTATGCTCAGAAATTGCTCCTGGAAGGCTTGGGGAACCATATGGGATGCCAGGATTCAAACCACCTTCATTCTGCATGCAAGGCAAATGCCTTACCACCATGCTATCTCTCTAACCCAGTTTGAAATCTTAACTCCAGTTTTTTAGCTACTGAAGCCCTGGGTCAAATTTATACTAGAATGGGGTCTTGCTATGCAAACAGCGGCAGCAACCTCTTTCTGGAGTGTTTTGGGGCAATACCTGCCCAAATTTTAGAGCCCTATTCAAATGGAGACAGTTTCACAGAAACGTTCTTAAAAAAGGAAAGTGACATCTTGGTGGCTGGGTTTTAGATGTTTTATTGCTTGAAAGGAAAGGGAAAGAAGCATTAAGTTCTGGGCGATAAGATTGGTACACCCTGGGGCCTGCATAATCACACAGCAGGTAGGGTGTCTGTGTTGCATGTGGCCAACCCAGGTTTGCCCAAACCTGAGCACTGCCAGGAGTAACACTAAGCATTACTGGCCATGGCCGTCAAACAAACAAACAAACAAACAAAAAAATGCAAAAATTCAAAAAGAGCATGCAGCAGAGGTCATGGTGCATCCACACTGATTATCCTGGATTTCTTGCCTCATAGTGGATGTCCAACAGCTCTCATTTAGGCTGTGATTTCCAGAGCCCATGACCAACAATGGGTCGACTCAGGGTGGAGGGGTGAAGTCCCCTGGCACGGGCATCTCTCAGATTGGTCCATTGTTCAAAGTGCTCCTGGGCATGGTGGAAGAGGGAGACAAAGAGTCTTCGGAGAGCCCAAAGTTTGAGGGGGCCCGTCGAGTAGGATGGCAAGGTGGGGAGGGGGTTGGTGATGAACCAGTGGTCTGGAGTTGATGTCTGCGGACACGAGATGTAAAGAAGCACGTCGAGGTGGCGGAGTTGAGAGTTGAGGTAGTGGAAAGGCGTCATGGACGGGTTGTCCATTTGGCAGAAAATGAGGTGTCGAAGGAAGCGAGGAAAGAGTTCCAGGGGGGTGTCAGTGATGAAATGATGGGCCACCACAGAGGAAGCTAGGTAGTCATCACAGAAAGGGCAGACTTGCTCAGCAAAGGACATCATCTCCGGAAAGATGCGGAAGAGAAGGTGGCCCTCAATGAAGTATAAGTCATAGAGGTGAGCGATGAAGTCAGGGAGAGTGAGGGGGACGTCGGAGTAGATCATGCTGGCGAGAGAAAAGATAAGGCTCGTCCCTGCGTGAGGTGGAGGTGCAGCACAGTTCACTACCCTAGAGGTTAGCACCCCTCGTGCAGAGGGAGACAGAGACAGATGGAGCTAGAGATAGACTTGCGACCAGTCAGTCCGAGAGAGGCAGAGAGAGACACACACGGGGTACAGGTGCTTCACACCCGTTGGGGAATCCTAGAAGTTGCGGCTGACCAGAAATCCAGAGATTTCCCTCTGCTTCTGTGGGTGGCTGATGGCGATTCACTGGCCTGCGAAAGGGAAGAGAGGAGAAGGGAAGAGGATTGGAACTCACTGCTTGGGGAAGTGGTCAGGGTCTCTCCTTTCAGAGTGACTCCTGGCTGGCTCACCAGTTGTCGCAGGTCCGGTGCACCCAGGTCCCACTTGTGTTCACTCCGACACAAGAAGGCAGTTTCCCAGGACGGTGGCCGCAAAGCTCCCAGCGAAGGCTTGAAGGAGGAAGGCAGAGAAGGCAGAGCAGGGCTGGATGCACCGTCCGCAAGAGCCCCACTGTGCTGGGACCAGTGGGCTTTTATTTGGCCTTTGATGCTGATGTGAGGCTTCGCACACCCTCTGGGGCCCAGCTGGGATGCCTGTGCCTATCCAGCGCTCAGTCCTTTCCCATGCTCTTGGGGCCTTCTGAACCCCCTAATCCGTGCCAGTGCACCGCTTTGCAATCTGACCCTGAAGACGCGACCACGTTCACTCTGCGCCTCCATGGACTTTGCTATCTCCTGGGGGTGGGGGGTGTTCCTGGGTGAGATTAGGGGGAGCTCAGCACACAGCTTTGAAGCTCAGAGAGATGAGATGGAATTTCTCTCATCTTCTAATGGCGCCCTCCCCCCAACACACCCCTGCAGGATGTCAACGGGCATTCTGTGGGGTCTCAGGGTGGAGGGGCCTCTGGTGGGTGACGCACAAACTTAGGCCATCTGGTAGGGGGATGACTTCCATATCTCCTGGGAAAGGCAACTCTGCCCTTGCCTGAGTTCAAGCTCCATGGCCAGTTGGTTCATATCTTCGCACAGCCAAAGCTCCCTACAGCTCTCTGGGAGATAAGGAGGCTGTGTGGAATCTTGACTGTCCCCAGAGAGGGAATCCGAGAGCAAACAGTTGCAATGGGGAGCAAAGTTCTGCTGTTATTTGCAGAAAACTACTCTCTGTTTGCAACTAAAGACCTTTTTTCCCCCCTTTGTTTTTGGGCTACATGTCTACATGTTTCTGGGCACAGGGACCACTGCAGATTGAACCCAGGTCAGACATGCATGAGGCAAATTTCCTTCCCACTATTGTACATTGTACTATTGTATTGTACTATTGAACTATTGTGCTCAGACTGCTAGTACAAAAGAGAATGTGCTTTCTATGGGCTCCCATTTACTCTGGAATGGAACTGCCCAGAAAAACTAGGTGCCCATAAGCTTAAGCAAGCCCAGGAAGACTGCTGTGAACTGGAAATTGTATTTAAGTGACATAGTATAGGGTCTCCGGGCACAAGAAAAGTCTAGGAAAAGTTCTTACAAATGAGTATACCTCCCTTCAGCCACCCACCTGTGCTTAGGAACTACCTAAAATTAGGGAAAGAAAAAGACAGAAATGGCCTGAATGGGTAAATTTATGGCACAGCAGGGAGAACACTTGCTTTGTATGTGGCTGGCCTGGATTCAATCCCCAGCATCCCATCTGGAGCCTGCCAGGAGTCATTCCTGAGTGAGAAGCCACGGGTAAAACCAGAGCATTGCTAGTGGAACCCCAAATCTAACAAAACAATACTAACAAAATAAGATGTGAATAGATATGGAGTTGACTTCCCTGCTAAAACCTAAGAAGATCTATAGAGTTTCTCAAAGTTTTATCTACTCCTTCACTATTCAACACAGCATTCTTTAGGCTGAGGATGTCATAAGTGTGGGGTTGGGTTTATATTTTCAATGGTCTTAGCATATTCCAGGCTGAATATGCTTGAAATGATGGTTGAAAAACATTCTGTGGGGAGGAAAGATAGCATGGTGAAGAGACAGTATGAGTGCATTGCACTCCTCTGAACTAGGTTCAATCCCAGCATCTCACATTCTCCCACAAATCCCCAAATCCCACCAATCCCCGCCAAATGCCATCAGATGTGATCCCTGAGTATATAGCGAGGTGTAAACCCAGAGCAATGCTGGGTATGGCCCAAACTCAGAAATCAAAGCCAAACAAAATATTTAGGGAAAAAAAACAATTGCTCAGGTACTAAGGTTGTACTGCTCTGATAAAGTTCTTCAGTAGGCAATCAGAGCGATAGCACATCGAGGAGGGTGTTTGCCTTGCATGTAGCTGACCTGGGTTCAAACTCTGGCACCTCCTATGGTCCCCAGAGGCTGCTAGGCATATTCATTATGCAGAGCCACGAGTAATCCATAAGTGGCCTTCAAAACAAAACAAAGATGATTCTCCAGGAGGTTCTATTCACTCTGAATACATGTTTAGCAAATACGTGCCGTGATTTCTCCTATAGCCTGATTTCATGGTTCTGAAAACTAGGGATGGAAATGAGATTGGTAACGTTCCCTGTTTCCACATCTAGCAACATTTTAACTGAAACCTTGTTCCCACAACTTTACTAGAAGTCTTGGTGGATTAGAAGTCTTAGCCTGGGAATATTAATATGGATATTTAAATATTGGGTGACACTAGAAAATTTAGGATTCTTCATAAACTGGCAGTCTAAAGAAACCCACAAGGAAATGTTTGAGCTATCCATGAAAACAGACTTTTTATGTCCTATAGGATTTCTTTTTTTCTGTTCCTTCTCCTCAGTAAAATCACATTCTTTTTATCAGAAAAGAATATGGGTCAGAGCTGTGGCGCTAGCTGCAAGGCACCTGCCTTGCACACGCTAGCCTAGGACGGACCAAGGTTCGATCCCCCTGAGTCCCATATGGTCCCCCCAAGCCAGGGGCGATTTCTGAGCGCATAGTCAGGAGGAACCCCTGAACATCACCCGGTGTGGACCAAAAAAGAAAAAAAAGAAAGAAAAGAAAAGAAAAGAGCAAAAGAGAAAAGAATAGTCTGATAGCCTGACAAAAAAATTATATTAATTTGCAGAGAAGCCTCGTCTCATTCAACAAGTCCCATTTTATAGATGATGCTAAAACCTTACATAAACGAAAGTCTCGTAAAGAAAATCAAACTCGGGGCCAGAGAGATAGAATGGAGGTAGGGCATTTGCCTTGCATGCAGAAGGACAGTGATTTGAATCCCGGCATCCCATATGGTCCCTCTAACCTGCCAAAAGTGATTTTTGAGCTAGACCCAGGAGCAATCCCTGAGCACTGCCAAGTGTGACCCCAAAACAAAAATAAATAAATAAATAAAGCATAGAAATTATAACCTCATTTTTCTTTTCATACCTACAAAGTCAAGTCAATTTCTCCTCCTGAAGATCCCCTCAATATTAGAGGTTTCTGATTAACTCCTCAAATTCCTCCCTTGGTTATCTGTTGTGTTGAAATCACTTTTATTCAAGTTGAGGCTAGTTTTTTTTTTTTTTTTGGTTTTTGGGCCACACCCGGTGACGCTCAGGGGTTACTCCTGGCTATGCACTCAGAAGTCGCTCCTGGCTTGGGGGACCATATGGGAACCGGGGGATCGAACCGCGGTCCGCCCTAGGCTAGCGCAGGCAAGGCAGGCACCTTACCTTCAGCGCCACCGCCCGGCCCCGAGGCTAGTTTTTTTAATACAGACTTTATAATCATTGTCTCCATAAGGTCAACTTAGTTCCTTAACTTCACTCATCATACTGATATGCTTCGTATGATTCATATTCTTTCTCAAAATGGAATCTTGGGAGCATTTCTTTTGTTTCTGAATATGTTTGGTTGCAAGGATACACATGATTATTGAATTTATCAAGACAATTCTATTCCAAAAAATAGATTACTAGTTATTTTTTAATTCTAGGAGATCATCAGGGTTAGAGAGATAGTCCAGTTGGAAGGGCACTTGTCTTACATATATCAGACCTGCACTTGATCCCTGACATCACATATGGTCCCCTGAGCACTGACAGGAATCACATTGATTACATAGCAAAGTACTGGCAGGTGGGGCCCAAGACCCAAGATGCAAAAACAAATTCATGGAGATCATCTGGTAGAGAGAAACTACATTTTTTTGCAAATACATATGTATAACCACATTGCTGTATTACATATAATGAAGAAAAATAATAGAAGATAATTTTAACCTAAAACTCTGGAAAATAAATCCATTGGGAATAATGAATTCTTAACAATTTATTCAGCCATAAGTAATTAATTTTTGTCAATTTTCTGAATCTGACTATTCTGCAAATTTTTCTTTTCTTTTTTTTTTTTTTTTTTTTTTTTTTGAGGCCTAAAGTAATTCCTATGATACCATCCTGGGTATCTTTAACTTCCAGCTGATATAAGTACTTTCAGACCTTAACCAAAGCCAGTCGCCGTCTGTGAGTGACAAGTGATTTTCATCAGATAAGAGTTTGCTTGATAAAGAAAACATTTCCTGGGGCTGGAGTGATAATACAGCAGACAGAACATTTGCCTTACATGTTTCTGACCTCTGGACCACATGAATCAGGACTGATCCCTGGGTGTAGAGTAATCCCTAATCACAGCTGGTGTGACCACTAAACAACAACAATGAAAACAAAAACACACAGAAAAACAATCACTGGCATACAGTACTTTACCATCAAAAAGAAAAATACCAAAAAGTACTTTATAATACTTTACCATAAGAACCAAATGAGCCAAGCCATAACTTCCCATAAAGTTCTTACTTTCTTGAATATCTGTGTCAGTATAAGTTAATTATCAATCCCTATTTGACATCATTTCTCATATAATTTAACATGCCAAATGGAAACACTTAGTTTATTTTATTATTATTTTTGCTTAAATTAATCAGAATTCATGATGTATAAATGGAAAACTATCCCTGTAAGTGATCATAAAAGAGACACAAAAAATAATAAATATTTCATTCTCATAGACTGGAAATATTAACAATGATACAATCCTTCCCCAAATACTACATAGATTCTGTAAAATCTATATGGAAGTTTCCATTGTATTTTTGGTAGCAGAGGACAAATACTGTTAATATTTTTCTGGAACCATAAAACTATAAACAACAATACCAAGTGTGTTTCTGAAAAATAGGATAGTTGAATATTGGCCTTTACCAATATTGATGGAATTATTTATGCAGAAACACCCTACATAAGCATATTGCTCCTTTGTGCAAAAAAAAAGTACAAAATTACAGTTACTGGACATCTTACCTCTTTAAGTGGTTGATAAGAATTCAGTGTTCCAATTTTTTTAGAGAGGTCTGGTCATAGACCGTGTTCATGAGAAAATATGAATTTTGTTTGTTTGTTTGTTTTTGGGGCCACACCCGGTGGTGCTCAGGGGTTACTCCTGTCTGTCTGCTCAGAAATAGCTCCTGGCATGCACAGGGGACCATATGGGACACCGGGATTCGAACCAACTACCTTTGGTCCTGGATCGACTGCTTGCAAGGCAAACGCTGCTGTGCTATCTCTTAACCCCTCCATGATTTTTTCAGTCTCTGACTTCTTTTCATTTTTTTTTTTTTGGTTTTTGGTTTTTGGGTCACACCCGGCAGTGCTCAGGGGTTACTCCTGGCTCCATGCTCAGAAATTGCTCCTGGCAGGCACGGGGGACCATATGGGGCACCGGGATTTGAACCGATGACCTTCTGCATGAAAGGCAAACGCCTTACCTCCATGCTATCTCCCGGGCCCCTTCTTTTCATTTTTCTAATTGCTATAGCATAGAAGTTCTACTGCTACAAGAATAATCACATAGAAAAGCACTCAATCTATTTTCTTTTTTTTTTTAATAACATATATTTAATCTATTTTCTTTCTTTGCTGTTGAGTATGATGTTAGCTGAGGGTTTGTTGGGTATAGGTTTTACTAAATTAAAGTGTTTGTTTTGGGAGGTGCATTTTTGTTTATGGGGAGGGGTTACTCCTGACTCTGCTCAAAAATCACTCCTGGTGGGTTCAGAGAATCCTATGGAATGCCATAGATTAAACCCTCACTGACTACATACAAGGCAAGCACCTTCCCTGCTGTGCTAACACTCCAGCCCCAAGAGGTTTTGTGTATGTGTGTTTTGTAGTTTTGGGGCCATGCCTGGTGGTGCTCAGAGCTTACTCCTGGCTCTACACTCAGGGCTCACTATTGGTGATTGGGGTTCATATGTGGTAGCTGGTATTGAACCTGAGTCGGCTACATGCAAGGAAAATGTGGCAAGCTCCTTCCTCACCTGTTGTACTCTGTCTAGGGTATGCTGGATGTTCTTGTTTTAATTTTTAAAATTTTTTGTTTGTTTGTTTTTGGGCCACACCCGTTGACGCTCCGGAGTTACCCCTGGCTATGCGCTCAGAAGTCACTCCTGGCTTGGGGGACCATAAGGGACACTGGGGGATAGAACCGCGGTCCATCCAAGGCTAGCACAGGCAAGGCAGGCACCTTACCTCTAGTGCCACCACCCGGCCCCAATTTTTTAAATTTTCATTACTTTATTTAAACACCGTGATTTATGAAATTGTTCAGAATGCAGTTGATTTTTGTATTCAATGTCCCACACCAACCCTACCACCAATGTAACGTTCCCTCCACCATTGTCCGTTGTTCCCCAGTTTCCCAACCACCTCCAGGTCTATACCCACCCTTGGCAGTCATGAAATAATTTACTTTCTAATGCTTGTGATAACTAAGTGGCAATAGAATTATTGGGGGGAAATGTTTAGTAAAAGAAAATTTGTAAAAATTGTTGTTTCTCGGGGCCCGGGAGATAGGATGGAGGTAAGGCGTTTGCCTTTCATGCAAAAGGTCATCGGTTCGAATCCCGGTGCCCCATAAGATCCCCCGTGCCTGCCAGGAGCAATTTCTGAGCATGGAGCCAGGAGGAACCCCTGAGCACTGCCAGGTGTGACCCAAAAACCAAAAAAAAATTGTTGTTTCTCACAATGGGACTATTAAGTCATTGTCTAAAGGTTACTAAACTGCTTGTTGCTAGTTGAGACTGTTATCAGTTTTCTTTGTGGAACTGAGTTAGCTTCTATGCTGCTTTCTTTTCTTTCAATTACTTTATTTAAACATTGTGGTTACAAGGTTGTTCATAATACAGCTGGACTTATTTTTTTCTTCACAGTTCCAAAGTTGTTCACAATTGATTTCTAGTCATACAATGTCCAGCATCCTTCACTAGTGTACATTTCTTGCCACTAATGTCCCCAGTTTACCTCCTGCAGCACACCTAGTGATGCTCAGTTGTTACTCCTGACTCTGCTCTCAGTAATCACTCACGGGAACTGTATCAGATACTGGTTATCTTTTATATGCAAGGCAAGTGCCCTACCCAATGGACTATTGCTCCAGCCCCTATTGCTCATTTTAAAAATAGTTTTTAAAATTACTTTATTTAAACATCATGGTTTACAAGGTTGTTCATAATATAGTTGTTTTTATTGCTTATTTTTATGCTTGAATTATAATATGTCCTGAGGTACATCGAGGTTTAGTTTTTGTGAGACTGCATCCCTCTACTATTTCAATTTTGAGTTCCTTGACAAACTGGAAAGTTCTTAGTTATTACTTCTTAAAATGGGGTCTTTGTCTTATCTCTTTATCCTTTTAGGACACTTTAATGGATCTATCATACCTGTTATTTTAGTCTTGTTTTGTTTTGGGCCACACCCGGCAGTGCTCAGGGGACACTCCTGGCTGTCTGCTCAGAAATAGCTCCTGGCAGACACAGGGGACCATATGGGACACCTGGATTCGAATCAACCACCTTTGGTCCTGGATCGGCTGCTTGCAAGTCAAACACTACTGTGCTATCTCTCCGAGCCCTATTATTTTAGTCTTAAAGGTCTTTTACACAAAGTCTTAATTTCTTACTATCCTTGTTCTTTCTTTTGGTTTGGCTTTGATTTTTGGGTTTTTCTTTTGAGGAGCCTCATATGGAGAGGCTCTACACTTAGGAATTACTCCTGGCAATGCTTGGGGAGCTATATGAGGTGCCAGAGATTGAACCTGGGTTGACTCTATCCAAGGCGAGCACCTTCTCTACTGTACTGTCTCTGCCCGATCCTTTTTTGTTGTTGTTGTATTGTTTTTTAGGCCACACCCAGCGGTGCTCAGGAGCTACTCCCAGTTCTCTGCTCAGAAATAGCTCCTGGCAGGCACGGGGTACCATATGGGATGCCGGGATTCAAACCACCATTGGTCCTGGGTTCGCAGCTTGCAAGGCAAATGCCCTACTGCTGTGCTATCTCTCCAGCCCCCCGTTTCTTGTTCTTTCTATTTTCAGTTCTGTTGGGGAGAGGTCTTCCACATTTTGACTCACCAACTCTATGACTGATGGGTTCTTGCTCTTGACTTAAATCCCTTCATGCAACATTTATCCTGTGCAGAATATGCTGAAGCCCAAGATTTCTGCTTGAAGCTTAATTTCTTCTGTCCTTGTTTAACATCTCTTCTTGTTACTCCATTTGGTTTCTGATTTCATCTAACATGACTGTTAGAATTGTTCTATGTTCTTCTTTCAGCCAGACACTCAGTCTTGCACTATTCCCTGCTTTTCTTCTGCTTTGTTTGTCATTTGTGTAAAATCCCTGTTTCCCCACAGATACTGTTCAGGAGGGACCTTCTGTAGGACGAGTCTGGAGGGAGTTTGGTTCCTTCCAACAAACTTCACATACCTTTCCTTGCAACTCAGGCTCCTGATGTCAGGGTCACTGGATAATTTGCCCAGTGCTCACCCCGTGTTGGGACATGGGGCACCCAGACAGCACCGGCACCACAGCAGTGGTGATGGGGTATGCTTCAGCCCTGCTCCCACTCCTGTCAGCTGTCTCCCTCTTCCCCCTGCACACACACCCTGCAGCTGTTGCAGTTTTTCGCTTCCTCAGCACTGGCACTGGACTCTTCTCCTTTTTTCTGTTGCTCTCTGTCACCTGTCTGGACAGAGCTTTCCTCCTCCTTGCAAATCACAGTGCTCCAGTTATACTGGGAGACCTTGCAAACTGTCACTTCTCCTTTTCAAACATCTCCTGGTCTCACTCCCAGTCAGACATCCTTTGTTTTTCCACATGTCCGATCCATTTTCTGTGCCTCTTTTTTAGTTACTTTTTCTATCATTTACTGGGAAAAAGCAGATCAGTCTATGTTTTTCTATTCATCCTACATCCAGTACGATCTTCCAGCTATGAACATCTTCGTGGAATATTCCAGTCAAGTACAAAAGATCTTGATGAACAGGGACCAGAGCTATATAGTACTTGCCTCACATACAGCCAACCTGGGTTCAATCCCCAGCAACACATACAGTCCCTGAGTCCCACCAGGAATTATACCTGATTGTAGAGCCAGGAGTAAGTCCTGATCACATCTGGGTATGTCCCCCAAATAAAAAAAACAACACCAAAAATATATATTTGAACTGGAGCTAGAGTAATAGTCCAGTACGGAAGTGTGCTTGCTTTCTATGACAACGGCATAGATTTCTCTCTCCTTTTGTTTTCTTTTTGTTTGTTTTTTGGGTCACACTTGGCAGCACTTCAGGGTTACTCCTGGCTCTACATGCAGATATCACTCCTGGCAGGCTTGGGGGATCATAGGGGATGCTGGGATTCGAGCCACAGTCTTTCTGCATGCAAGGTAAATGCCCTACTTCCATGTTTGTTTCATTTTGGGCTACATTCAGTGATGCTTAAGGGTTACTCCTGTCTCTAGACTCAGGAATTACCCCTGGTAGTGCTCATAGGACTAAGTGGGATGCTGGGATTCAACATGGATCAGCCATGTGTAAGGCAAATGCCCTCCCCACTGTGCTAATATTGTTCTGGCCCCAACCAGCCCAAGGTTGATCTCTAGTACCCCATATTGTTCCCTGAGACCATCACAACTAGTCCCTGAGCATAGCTGAATGTACCATTCCCCTAAAATAGTTCTATGTAAGCAAATACATTCTTGCTTCATTCCTGTACAGTGAGGCTTAAATGGATTATTCCAACCAATAGTATAATTGATTCTGATAGTGGTGGGTTGTAGAAAGACAAATAGTATAATTGATTCTGATAGTGGTGGGTTGTAGAAAGACAAATATTCTATGTTCCATGGAAGATAGAATGCCTGTTTGTGAGTTCAAACCAGTAAATCTTCCCCATCATCAACAAAATCCTAGATTTTTCTCCCCTTATGGACCTCCCCAAATGAACACTTAAGCATTTTCTTCCACATGAGTGCTAGTCATTGAGAAGGGTCATTGGCCTTTTCCTGAACTCCTGTATCCTGAAGCTAGACAGCAAGCAAGAAGGAGGTCATGGGTAGTGAGCACTGGTCATGTTGGCCACTGTATGGCTGCTCAGAAAGTTCCCCATGACACCTGTTCTCATCACTACAAATAGTCACTGTTAATCCACCAAGCTGTGTGTTGGCCTATAGGTATCAGATAGCTCATTCCTCACCAACTAGCTATTCCCTAAGTCCAGCTGCTCCAAATTCTTTTTTCTGCCTGACATCTAGAACTGGAATCTAGGATTTGAAGTTTCATCTCTTTGTAATTGTAATTGTATTTTATCTCTGTCACTCTCTATTTATTCATCCTAGTGAGAGATGAAATCCCTTGACTATGCTTTGAAGACCAAGCCATA
>PVKC010009743.1:0-26402 GCA_004027635.1 Crocidura indochinensis | reverse complement strand
TCACATAATAGAGGAGTCACGGTGCTAGAATAGAGGGCCAGTCAGGAGGAAAAAACAGGGTCAGACAGGGGCTACAGTTGGAAATGTGAGAATCACACTATAGACCTGTCCGGATTGCCTGGCTTCCACTATAGTAACTGGTGCTCTGTGTCCCTGACCATGCCAATCTTGGCCCCTGTGCGCCTGGTCCGGACAGGAGTCCTCTTTACTCTTCCTTCCAAAAATAGCCTCTGAGAGTGGCCCAGTCTGAGAATCCAGAGACCTTGCAGGGTGGGCCCTGGACTGACAGTGTGGATTATGCATCCTCAGAGCAGTGAGAACAGATGACCCTCTCACAGCAGAGGGTTCAAGGGGCAGTGGGAATTAATCTCACACAGCACTGCTGCCTTCTCCAAAAATGGGATATGGTGGTCTCATGTGAACTACAGAAGATAATGCTGTAAGGGTCATTCAATGAATGGTTACTTTCATAACCATTGAAAAGTTGTCTCACATTCTTTCATCTCTTTACAGGAATATGCATATGAACTGTAACTGTACCTGAAGTAGAAGCATGAAACAGCAGGTACGATTGCTATTGTATGCATGGCATACTAGTTTAAATTTTAAAACCAGAGGTTCAAAGAAGCAATTTCCTAAGCTGGGGGTGTGACTTCATAACAAGGAACATGCCCTGAATACATGATAAAAAAGGAAGGGAGGAAGAGAGATTAAAAACAAAAAAGGAAGGGAGGAAGGAAGGAAGGAAAGAAGGAAGGAAGGAAGGAAGGAAGGAAGGAAGGAAGGAAAGAAGGAAGGGATAGAGGAAGGGAGAGGAGAGAGGGAGGAAGACTGCTTAAAGCTCAAAAGATAAAATAGAAATGCAGGGGGGCCAGAATGGTGGCACAAGGGGTAAGGCCTTGCCCATGCTAGCCTGGGACAAACAAGGGTCGATCCCCTGGCGTCCCATATGGTCCCCTAAGCCAGGAGCGATTTCTGAGAGCATAGCCAGGAGTAACCTCTGAGCATAACCAGGTGTGGTCCAAAAATTAAATAAAAAGAAATGCAGGGCTAAGAGATAGCACAGGAGCTAAAGTTCCCTTGCATGCAGCCAATCCTGAAGCCATCCCAACTTGATTCCATATACAGCTTATGGTCCTGTGAGCACTGCAGAAATGATACAGGGTCAGGAATAAGCCCTGAGCACCATGGGAGTGTGGTCCTAATTCCCACCACCTCAAACAGCAACAAAACAACAACAATAATACTAAAACAATAAATTCACAAACTATTTTTGGTCCAAGCCCTTTTTAAAATCTGTAAATTAGAAATCTTCATTGTGTATGCCAGGGTGAGAGCAAACTTGAATACAGCTGGCTTCTTCCTGCAAAGCTATATCAGAAAGGATAACAAAATAAAGTATCTGTGACAGGCAAATGAATAAAATATTCACCATAATTTTCTCTTACCTTGGACCCAATGAGCGTGTATAGCCATTGAATGGTTTCATTATGGTTTATTACTCCATTCATCCCATCCACGTACAACATGATCTGACCTAAAGCTACAAAGAATAAAAGAAGGAGGGAGATATTACGGTCTAATATGTGTAAACACAATCTTGTGATCATACATCAGTTGGGATTCTATTATTTAAGCTCATGGTATGTTAAGATACAAATCTAGAAGTCCTGAACTCTGAACTTAAGACACTTGCCCTCCAGAGAGAAAGTGCTCAGTGCCTCAGAAGATAGCAGAACTATTCCGGTTTCTGGGAGAGGTGATCAAGTTACCAATTCTAGCAACTGCTGTTTGTATATGTGCCTTGAACTACAAGTGCATGCATTTATACTACTATATCTATGTATGATTCAGATGTGGCAAAGATCTCCCTTAGATGGTGTCTCAGTGGTGGCTTCCCCTAGGGGTCAAGAGAACAAAAAGAAATATCCAAAATCAAAACTACCTGTGGTTAGTCTAGATTCTGTGTACCCTTTAAGCAGGCATCATCGACTTCCATCAGCAGCAATTAATCACAACTTTTTGTCTCTATTATTCCTTTAAAACTTCTTCAGATCAAAAAGAATGTCAAAAACCATCAGACACCAAATACTAAATTCTCAGTAAAGAAAAAACTATGTATTGGAGTTATTATAGTTTCTTTATTCATAGAGTATCTTATTCATCAGAGAAGAAGCTTATGTTTTCGTTCACTGCATATCAAAATGAGTTGCTAGCTAGATATGGAACCAGAAAATTTATATAGACTCTAAGAAGTAGGTTTTCTAAATCTCACCCTACCTTCTAACTCTCATCTCACCCATTCTTCATTGATATGACATTGACCTTTACACATCATATTTTCTTTTCCTGGTAATGATGATAGGGCACTTTATTTTTAGAAAATACAGAAGTGGGGGCCCGGGAGATAGCATGGAGGTAAGGCGTTTGTCTTTCATGCAAAAGGTCATCGGTTCGAATCCCAGTGCCCCATATGGTCCCCCGTGCCTGCCAGGAGCGGTTTCTGAGCATGGAGCCAGGAGTAACCCCTGAGCACCACCAGGTGTGACCCAAAAACCAAAATATATATATATATATATATGTATATATATATCAATCCCATGGTTTATGATTATCATTTTTACTATATTGATGCTTTCTCATTACTCACACACAAGTTTATTTATAGATTGCTATAAGCAACCTCTATAAAATGCTATTGATTAAAAAGAATAAAAAACAAAATAGTGATCATAGCTAGTTCAAAACATGCAAATATGTGTGTGATATTAGAAGATCCTCATTATCCTAACCACAGATCAAATAACAAAATCACATAATCTTTCTTATTATGCTCCTAAATATGTAAAGATTCAAAACTTTAAAAATGTTACATCCTTGACATTATAAAGAATATAATTTTGGTAATGAGTCTTTATATAGCTTTAGAGTCTATTTAATGGTGAAACACTGAGATATTTCTATTAAAATCAGAAATAATTTTCAAATTGTGCAGAAACACATAATTACCAGGGCTCTAGAATTTTATGCAAAGTTAATAAGAAATTAAAATAATTAGATAGGATAGGTGAAAGAATACATAATGTTATTAGTTGCAAGTAATATTGTGACTGAATAAAATTTTCTTCTATAAAATTTAGAATAAAATCTCAATTATAACCAAAATTTTTTTGTCTTTTGGGGGTCACACCTGATGATGGTCAGGGGTTACTCCTGGCTATGTGCTCAGAAATAGCTACTGGCTCGGGGGACCATATGGGACACCAGGGAGATAGTACCGCAATCTGTCCTAGGCTAGTATGGGCAAGGCAGATGCCTTACAGTTTGCACCACCATTCCGGCCCCTATAACCACATGTTTATCTTAATGAGAAATGCATAACAAAACTTGACATTTAAATATAATACCAGATAAACTGACATATGGCAATGAATTTTATGAAGAGCTCACATAAATTGATAACAAAATGCCAACAACAACAACAACAACAACAAAAGCCAAATGCACTTCACAGGAAAGAAGCCAAAGTTATTTACAATGATGACATTGTTTATTCTCAATATAATTAAAAGGTAGCATTTCAAGTTATATTTGCAAAAGCATTTTACCAAAAATAATGCTATCAAATGCTAGCAAGGTTAAATAAATGGCTTCACATTTTACCAGTAGCATATAAACCCTGTAAGATGCAAACTAATATAAATCCTGTAAATATATAAATATCACACATTATATATCTGATATGTCATTACACATTGTATACAAGATACCTGGTCTTGGTAGTAAAGCTCCCATTTGATAGAGAGGAAAGTAAAATGAAGGCTTTGCAAAACAAAGGAATAAATGTGTCCTAAACACCAATCAAGGCTACCTCTGATCTGTACTGAGATTTCTACGTACTCAAGAAAGTCTTAAGTTTCCTCCCAGTTAGTGATAGATGGAATCTATGCTAAGGAAATGACCATAATTAAAGGGGAAAAGCAGGGCTAAGTTAAAAAAATACTCACTGAAGTGCCTTCTTCTATAATACTAGTACTAAGGCTTAAATACCTGAGATCTAGAATTCAGAATACACAGTAATTAACTAAACCTAAATTCTGTCCTGCCAAAAATTTCTGTTGGTCATATAAAGGTACAAAATGATAGCATCAGGGACCGGAGCAATAGCTCAGTAGTAGGGCATTTGCCTTGCATGCAGCTGACCCAGGACAGATCCCTGGCATCACATATGGCCCCCCCAAGCCAGGAGCAATTTTTGAGCACATAGCCAGGAGTAACCCCTGAGCATCACCGGGTGTGGCCCAAAAACCAAAAAAAAAAAAAAAAACCAACTAAACAAAACAAAATAAAACAAAAAACCGATAGCATCACCTAACTAAAAAAAGCAATGAGATATTTTCAGAGAAAGGAGAAAAGATAAAATCTGTTAAGATGCATGCTTTGGAATGTATTTCCTTCAACTTTTTTCTGTGTTCCTAAGTTTTCCATGATGAGCTTCCATTGCCCCTATAATAACCAAATAAACAAAGACATTGAAAGAAACAAAGTAAAGCTATTAATTAAAGTATTAGGTAATTTGGGGTTTTGGATTTTTATACTGACCCATATATTTCAAGGTAGCCCTTCTTTCAGAGAAGAACTCAACCTCTCTTGGATTCTTTTTTGTGCGCCTTTCTTGCCTTCTTCCTCTCCCCAGATAAAATTCTAGGAAAGGCGAGCTTGTACCCAACTCCTTTTCCTTTTCCTCCTTTCTGATTTGCATGGATGAAACAGTAAACCAGTCTACATTAGCATCTTTAAATCAGCCCAACTTTGTGGCAGAGCTCTGAAGAACCCACAGTTCAAACTAAAACTGGGACAGCACAGTCATTGTCCTCATCACCGTGGCTGAGAAATCAAGTTGTAGGTCACCATCCTTACTCTTCAGGGGCTCTGGGAACACTGAAAGCCCAGGAAGAATAGCTACAAACGAGCAAGGTAAAGATTTAAAAGCCAAATGAAATTTGTGTAAATCCTCTCTGATCCCTTTTTTTCTGGGATATTCTACTCATGGGTAATTCTGAAGAGTTGAATTGTTCAACGTTCCTGCTAACAGAGTTTGAGAGTCCATTATTATGATTTTTTATTATTAATTTCTTTCTTTTTCTTTTTTTTTGGGGGGGGATCACACACAGCAGCGCTCAGGGGTTACTCCTGGCTTTATGCTCAGAAATCGCTCCTGGCAGGCACAGGGGACCATATGGGATGCCAGGATTCGAACCGCCATCCTTCTGCATGAAAGGCAAAACGCTACGCTTTACCTCCATGCTATCTCTCAGGCTATTAATTTCATCACTTCTTGATTATCAAAAGAGTAAAAACAACCAGTGCTGAAACAATGAATTGAGCTCCCATAAGACCATCAATTCCACTTTTTGGAACATAACTCAAGGATCCAAAAACACAATGCAGAAAAGACAATTGTACTATGTTCATTGGAGCACTATTCACAACAGCACAAATCCAGAAGCAACTTAGTGCCCAAAAATACATGACTGGATAAAAAAAAACTATGTTATACAATAAAATATCACTCAGCCATAAGAAAAAAAGATGAAATAATGCTGTTAAGTGGATGGACCTGGAGAATATTATGCTGAGCAGAGTTAGTCAGGAGAGATATCAACACAAAATCTCTATCATATATCATATTGCAGGGTATAAAGAAAAGTAGTAAGGGAATAACAAATACCCAAAGGCAATAAAATTAAAGAACCTGAAAACTGGTCCTCTTACCACTGGCAGGTTAAAGTTGGGGGTTAGGACAAAGAAGAAAACTCTATTATGGTGAAGGAGAGAAGAGAAATGGTTACTTGGGAGAAGGAACAGGTTAGTTACGCTTGAAGCCCTATCACTGACAGTACTGCAAAAAAAAAAGTGCCCAAATGTATACAGGCAGGTTGATGGTTGGAAAGAAAACTATAAATTAGTGGAGCGGTAGAGACTGGTGAAGGGACTGGTGGCGGAATATTTTATGCCTGAAACACATTCACTAGAATGTTATGAATGCAAACATATTCTTTCCTGTAAAACCCAGAGCGGCCACAAGATGGTGCTAAATAGATTCAAGTGGGTTCAGGTTCTAATGGTAAAAACCCACCAACCTAATTAATTATAAATAATTCACACCGGGGAAAAAAATAATTAGATGTTCTGAGTCACAAGAACCATGAAAATTCACAAGAACCATGAAAATTAGAGATTTTATTTTTCAAGAATAGT
This sequence comes from Crocidura indochinensis, assembly GCA_004027635.1. Taxonomy (NCBI): domain Eukaryota; kingdom Metazoa; phylum Chordata; class Mammalia; order Eulipotyphla; family Soricidae; genus Crocidura; species Crocidura indochinensis. Next base: position 20,141 of record PVKC010009743.1, on the reverse strand, counting down.
GATAATGCCAAAAAAGGTCAGAAGAAGTAGAGGTCTATAAAATGCTGGCCCAGCATTTTTGTTGTATTAATTTTGTTTATTAATTTTCTTGTGTTTCATTTTCTTCTTGTCTAAAAGAATACGGAAGCACTCCAGAACCTATTTGGCTAGTGTGTTATAGGGACTGAGTTAAAACACGCCTGATGCGTTAAGTGCACAATAAATATTAAGTCATAAAACTACCTCATCAAACTCAAAAGTCAATGTATCCAGCAGACGGGAGACATAGGAGAGTGGGCCCTCAGAGCTAACATGAAAGATTTTTATGCCCAGACCATGGTACTTACTCAACCCAAAGGTTTTCTAAGTTTTCTTTTAAAAATTTTATAGCTTTACTTTTGATATTTAGACAGAGACCATCTTTTTCATAAGGTGTGATGTTAAAACTCAGACTCCTTTAAAAAATAATACAAATACCTTGATTGATCTAATTCAAACATTTGAAGAAACCATCTTTATTTCATTGCTTTCACAAAAATTTTTCCAAAATCTCTTGACTATGTGTGTGCTGGGGGCAGTGAAGTAAGGAAAGGAACCAATTTCTGAATTTTTTGTTCACTGATCTAGGTCTTTCTCACTATCTCTGTCTTTACCATAGTAAGTGATTTTGCTGTTGATTGGCTTTTTTTGTTTTTTTTTTGGGGGGGAGGGGGTGTCATGTCTGGCTATGCTTAGGGCTTACCCTAAGGTTTATGCTCAGTAATAACTCATAATGAGGATCCAGCAAGACAAGCACTTTGCCTGCTATTACTATCTTTCCAGTCTCTATTGTAAATTCTAATAGCAACTATTGTTATTCGTACCATTTCATCAATTTCAAACCTATTTTTACTTTATTCATGATCTTTTCATTGTACTGGTAGATAGAGGTGATGCTCAGGAGGCACCAGGACCACAAAGCACACAGGCATACATAGAAACTGTGCCATTGGGACTGGCGAGGTAGCGCTAGAGGTAAGGTGTCTGCCTTGCAAGCACTAGGCAAGGAAGGACTGGGGTTCGATCCCCCGGTGTCCCATATGGTCCCCCCAAGCCAGGGGCAATTTCTGAGCGCTTAGCCAGGAGTAACCCCTGAGCATCAAACAGGTGTGGCCTGAATAACCAAAAAAATTATATCATACATTTGGGGCCGGAGAGATAGCACAGCTGTAGGGCATTTGCCTTACTTGTGGAAGGTCGCTGGTTCAAATCCCAGCATCCCATATGGTCTGAGCATAGAGCCAGAAATAACCTCTGAGCATTGCTCAGTGTGACCCAAAAACCAGTAAAAAAAAAAAAAGAAAAGAAACTGCCATTGCAGAGATGGAGTGTAGGGTCTCACATAGGCAAAGCTGGTGTTTTACCACTTGAGCCACAACCTTAATCCCAATATATTAATATAGAATTATAAGTTTGTCTCTTTCTACAAAAACAAGTTATTTCTAGAATTATAATCACTACCACCACCACCACCACCACCTCCATGCAAGCCCAGGGATCCCTCCCAGCAACTCTTGAGCAACCAGGTTGATGGTTCAATGCTAGTGCCCAAGGATGTGGAACTGCTCAGATCCTATAGTGCCAGAAATTATCTGAGTAACTCTGATGGTGCTGGGAGACTTCCAGAGAGTTACCCAGAGATATTCAGAGACCATGTGGTACCAGGGACAGAAGCAGGGTGGTCTGCACACAAACATGTGCCTGCACAGTTATACTGAATCTCTGGGCTCTTTCTGGAAATATTATGGCAAATATATTAAATCTGTTGATAAATTTTAAAAGAATTAACTTAGGGGCCCGGGAGATAGCATGGAGGTAAGGTGTTTGCCTTTCATGCAAAAGGTCATCGGTTCGAATCCCAGTGCCCCATATGGTCCCCCGTGCCTGCCAGGAGCAATTTCTGAGCATGGAGCCAGGAGTAACCCCTGAGCACTGCCGGGTGTGACCCAAAAACCAAAAAAAAAAAAAAAAAAAAAAGAATTAACTTATTTGCTATGGTGACTCTTCTTCATGAACTGATTGTGTCTATTTAGATATTTCAACTTGCTTTAACCAGTTTGTAGTGTTAACCAAAGGGCTTTCACATTTTCTTAAAAATAAACTTTTATTGAACATTAAGATGAATTTTTACATAAAAGTTTTCCAAGACAATACTTACATATATTGTCTGTATAAATCAAGATTCAGAATAAACAATTTCCTTACCCAAATTCGTGAGACTGACTAGTTTTGGGACAGTGATCCAAAGTCACAACTATCTTGTCTAATGGTATTTGAGATTATAAAGGGAAGAAAGAAGCACTTCAGGAGTGATAGAATCTTCAAATCTCAATAAAAGTAACAGAAAGAGCAACATGATACGTTCTTTCAAAAGTTAACTTTCTAATTTTGAAATTAATGTCAAGTTAGCGTCAAGTTTGCATACATCAGAGATTTTGCTCATGGAAAAAAAGAATTGAATAAGGCCAAAGCTGAGTGGCTCTTAACTGTGCTCTCATGGTCCCTCTTCTCCACTTATGGTAGCCTTGAAAACAAGCACCTTAGAAACCACAGTAGGTCTGAAAACCTGCAAGGGCTTTCACATTTTTTGATCAAAATTTATAAGCATTTCATATTTTTTGATCCATGAGAAACTACTTTTTCTGTTCCCAACTATTACTACCATATAAAAATAAGATTTTTGTGTAGACTTTATAGTCTATTTTGTTTCTTATAACTTTAGCAAATATCAATTCAATGAGCTTTCAAGTTTTCATTTTTGTTTTGTTTTATAACTTTTTTTTTTTTTGGTTTTTGGGTCACACCCGGCAGTGCTCAGGGGTTACTCCTGGCTCCATGCTCAGAAATTGCTCCTGGCAGGCATGGGGGACCATATGGGGCACCAGGATTCGAACCGATGACCTTCTGCATGAAAGGTAAACACCTTACCTCCATGCTATTTCCCAGGCCCCTTATAACTTTTTTTTTTTTTGCTTTTTCTCATTTCATAATATGTATCCTCTGATAAAAATGAGTTAGAAAACAATGCCTCTTCTTTCCATTTTCTGGAAGTCAGTGTGTGAAATTGATTTATCTTTAAATGTCTGGTGGAATTCACGAGGAAACTATGTGGATTTGGAGATTTCTTTTACAAGAGGTTGTTGCCTTGGGGCCAGGCCGATAGTGCAGTGGTAGGGCTATTATCTTGCAGGAGGCTGACCCAGGACAGAGGGTCTCCCCAACAACCCCACCCCACCCCACCCCAACCCCATATGGTCCCCCAAGCCAGGAGTGATTTCTGAGCACATAGTCAGGAGTAATCTCTGAGTGTTACGGGGTGTGACCCAAAAATAATAATAAAAAAAAAAGTTGTTGCCTTTAAGTTATAGTCACAATAGTTATAGTCAATGACAGTTACTATCAATCAGTAGGGTTACTTTATGGTTAAGAATTGACCTTAACTTAGAAATGTAAGCATAAGGGTTTAAGATTTATAAGGAATTTCATCTAAGGTATAAATTATGTGCTTTAGCTGTTCCTAGTATTGTCCATTTATTCACTTAATGCCTGTGAAATCTGATTTCAATTAGTGTCCTTTTTGGTCATTTGTCATTATTGCATGTTGATCCTATTTTTCCTTTCAAAGACATTTCTTTCTGTGCCACGATTTTCCACTATTATTTCTGCTTTCAATTGCAATCATTTCTGCTCTTTATTATTCCCTTCTACTTCCTTGTTTTTTTTCCTTTTAGGCTAGTTTCTTAAGGTGGAGGTTTACATTATTTTTCTTATATAAGCATGGAATGCTACAAATTTCCCTCTTATCCCACAAACTTTGATATCTATTTTCATTTACTTCAAACTATTTTCTAACTAACTTTTTTTTTGAAAATTTCTCTTCAACATGTGGATAATTTCAAAGTATGTTGTTTAATTTCTAAATGGTTTGAGATATTCCTGTTATGCTTCTGCTATAGATTTATATTTTAATTCCATGACAGTCAGAAAACACATACTTTCTATTGGTTTTATATTTAAGGATCAAAGATTTCGTCTATCTTGAAGTATGTTGTAGGGATAATTGAAAATCAAAAGTATATCCTTCAGTTGGGAACTAATGCTCTAAAAATGTCAATTAAAAATAATTGATGCGGTGGCACTGGAGGTAAGGTGCCTGCGCTAACCTAGGATGGACCGCGGTTCGATCCCCCAGTTCCCCATATGGTCCCCCGTGCCTGCCAGGAGCGACTTCTGGGCGAATAGCCAGGATTAACCCCTGAACGTCACTGGGTATGGCCCAAAAACCAAAAAAAAAAAAAAAAATTAATGTGAAAAGTTCCTTTACAGTTTTACTGAATTTCAGTCCACTCATTCTATTGATTAAAAAAGAAGAATTTTGAAGTCTCTGATCATAACTAAAAATTACCCATGCATGTAAGCTCATTCTATTTTTAATTCAGGCATTTTGAGTTCTATAGATTTTCTACTTCTAGGTGCACTTATTTTTTTAATATTATAATGCTCTGTTTTATACCTTGCTATTTTCTTTCTCACATGTTATTACAACCTTCTTTGGATTAGAGTTCAGTGGTGTTTACTTCTATATTCTTTTGCTTTAAACTATATACAGCATTATAATTAAAGTAAGTTTATTATAGGCAGCATTTAGTTGGGTCTTGATTTGTTTATCCATTCTGATCATCTGTATTTTAAGTGCTATGATTAGGCCAGTTACATTTACCACAAGTATTGGTATATCAAAAATTGATCATTTCAATTCTGCCCCAGGAACCATCTAGTAAACTTTAATAATTACTGTATTTTTTTCTTCTAAATGTTTCATTAGGCTCTTCCTTACAATTTTTTTTATTTCTTTGCAGACACTTCAGTTTAATAGTGTTCACTTCAGCTTATTTTTTTAAGTAGTTAAAGTATTTACAAATCTTATCTCAGTCATCTTGACTCTGGGTCTACGAATTTGCTTTTTCTCATAATGTTGAGATTACCTATATTACCATACGCCAAATAATTTTGGTGCAAATACTGAAATACTGAAGTGTTCGTTATAAAATTCTGAGTTTTGTAAAAGATAAAATGTTGGCATTTTTATTTAAGTAAGGTCATCATCCTACTCCATTCAAGTCACAGCACTGACCTCCAGTAGTTCCAAAACCAGTTTGTTTTCCAAGGTCTCTATTGCACATTTGGGTTGCTCCTGCATATGCACCACCCTGTGGTGGGTCTGGGACTGCACGTGGTATCCCATCTTCAGTTCTCTAAGTTTTGGTAGGTTACTTGGAAGTCAGACTCAGGCAGGCAATTTATGGTGAGCTCTTGGGCTCATAAACTCCTTTGGGTCACTTTCCTGAGGTCCTCCCTCCCTCATCTTCTCATACTTTCTGGTTTTTTGGGGTTCCCTTTACTCCCTTCAGTGAGAGAACTGAGTCAGTCTTCATATTTCTCAGTCCCTTCCTTCTTGTGACTGTTCAAGCAGTAAAAGCAAAGATGAAAAACAAAACACAGTTGGGCTGGAGTGATAGGCCAGCTTTAGGATGCTTGCCTTGCATGCAGCTAAACTAGGCTTGATTTCTGAGATATCCTATATGGTACTCTGAGCCAACCAGCAGTAACTCCTGAATGCAGAACTATGAGTAAACCCTGAGTACTGATGAAAAAGACCCAAAAACAAGCAAAACTACGGTCTGGATATAAAGCAATAAGGGGGGTAGAACACTTGCCTCATACATGGTCAACCTGTGTTCAATCCCTAGCATCTCATATGGTCCCCATGCCCTGCCAAGAATAAATTCTGAGTGATATTTGGTATAGCCCCAAATCCAAAACAAAAGGCCAAAACCTCTCACAGAGTTTACTTCAACCCTCCTAAGAGCAATAATTTCTTTAAGTTAAAGCAAAACTTGCTGTTTACCCTCTATGCCTCATGAAGTTTAGTGCCTGCATGTCCCTGCTGCTACCCCCAAACTCCATGAAGTTATCGTCTTCAGGTCCCTGTTATTTTCATGACATTGTCACCCTTATCTGCTCCACTGAAGGACTTTAAAGTTGGGGTATGGAGGTAATGCAGGATAACTGAAAAGACTTAATAAAAGTAGGATCTTTAAAAGGGACTTTGCCAAGTTTGTTTGGAGTACTTTTTTCCTCCTTCCAGTAGATGGTTTCTTTTGGAACTCCCCCTGTTCACACAAATACCCATTTATGGGTTTGGAGCTTATTGGAGTCTCAACCAGGGAATTCCAGGAGAAAAATATCAACAGAGCCACCATTCAAACTTTCTTCCCATTCTAGACTTCTTCCCCAATCATCCTGCAACCATCTTACTACTCATCAGACTTCTTGTAGATTTGCCCACTGTTTTTCTCAACTTCTCTACATGTCAAGGAGAGCCAGGGTCATGTGTCACTTACTGTGTCTCACCCAGAACATTTCCCATGTTTTTACAATAAGAGCTGTAGCAGCAATGTGAAGGGAGTGCATCTACTATGGGAAATGAGGGTCCAAACCCAATACAGTAGGTCCCATTTAAGGGCTCTATTAACAGTATATGTTACTCTATCACCCAGAATGGATACCAGGGCTCATTGTATATCTGTAGTTTCAAACAAAGCTTGAGGTTACAAAATAATTTTTTCACTCTGAATCAGCAATGGGTCTTTCTGCCCCTACAGGAAAGAAAAACAGTCTAGGAAATGTGAGCATTTTATTCATGAAGTTAAGAGCTCTTTCTATTCTCATTCTATATTCTATGAAGAGGAGTCATCCTTCTCTCCACAGAGAGTCTCTCCGTTCACAAGAGTCTGCACCCTACTAGTTCAGTTCTTTCCCTTTCCTTATGTTTCACATAGTAATCACCTTGGTTTCCCATAGCAAATAGGACTTTAACTCTCACCTTCCTCCCCTCCATTACTGCCCTGGGTCTGGCTTACTTGTCTCCTCTGAATTAGAGCAATATCTAATCCTGCTTATGTACCTATCTTGATTCCTACTTTATCAAGTTCACGAGAGACATTGCCACCACTAAATTTTTCACAACCTTACCCAAGTCGATCAAAGCTGGAAAATCTCCTACTCCAGCTGATCTTGGGACAAGAGGCATTCTCCAGCAATTCCCAACCCTGCCCTGGTTTTATTGCTCCCACCCTCCCATTTCTGCTTCAGTGACCAACTGCAGACTTCCACTTTGTCTATTTATTTCTACTTAATTCCATGTACCAGAATTTAAGAGAAATCCTTACATATAAGATGAATATTCAGCTACAACCAGTTTCACTTATTTTTAAATGAAGAATTTCTTCTATGCCAGACATGAATGAGGAAACAACCACAAGCTGTTGTTCTGCCTGCTTGTTCATGTCCTTTCCTTTGGCCAAAGTTGACAAAAATGCCCTGGAAGGAGCTGAAAGGTAATTCCTTCTTGGCAGAGGTAATGAATTGCTAAAAATAAAGACTTGTATACTCTTTGAATAAACCCTTTATCTATTCTTTTTCTCCCATTACAGTAAAATTACATATCATATCTTTTCTGAAAATGAACAGAGATACAAGAGCTGCATAATCTCTTAAGAGAGACACACCATATAGACCTAAGGAGTTTTAATTCAATATTGTTGGGGATTCTTACAGCACTATTCCATAAGTAGAGAATACATTATATAATAACTCAATCTTTTGTGTGTACTATTTAAGATTGTTAAACTGTATCATCCTATATATTTTTGGGGGTGGAGTACTCAGTGGTGGTCAAGGCTAACTCATGATCCTGCACTCACGAATCACTCCTAGAAGGGCTTGGGCAATCATATGGGATGCCAGGGATTGAACCTGGATCAATTGCCCTACCAGCTGTACCATCTCTCTGGCTCCTCCTTCTACATATTTAACATATTTACATATTTATATGTAATATAACTATATGTAATATAGATATTACATATTTACATATTTATAGTTCCACCATAAAACAAATGATTATCAAATTAAGGTTTGAGTATTTTGATTTGTCTTTCTATATCATCTTCCCACTGTGTTTTGTTCGAAATTTTCTGGTAACTTTCATTTTAATGCATTTCCTAATTATTAAGAAAGTTGTAGGAATAGTACAAGACACTTTTGTTTGCTCATATATACTATCTGCATTATCATCCTCTTCTTATGAACTTGCCTTATATGTGGCTGACCCAAGTTTGATCCCTGATACCCCAAATGATTCCATATGCACAGTGATCCCTGAGTGCAGCACCAGGAGGAAGCCTTGAGGACCTCCAAGTGTGGATACCACCCCCCAAAACTTTAAAAATTAAAAAATATATATGTTAAAATTTTGTTTATTTAAAGATAAATAATTGCACATACATAAACTATATATATGCATATATGATGATATGACTGCCTACAGTCTTAGCATTTGTGTGTGTAAGCAAAACAACACATATTATTGATCCTTATCAAGCTTCTGTACCAAAGCCAGTCATACTTTCCACTCCTAAGTTGATTATTTTTTTTTCAAAAGCCTTCAAAAGGCAGCCATTCTACCAGAGTTGGTAGATTTGGAATTTGAAAATGTGATAGTAAATCACTGTCTCCAAAGTACCAAAAAAAAAAAAGTTACAAGAAAATTTTCAGAAAAAAATTGCCTGGCCACAAGAGCAATGTTCCACTACAACTAATTCTACAACCAATTATCAGGGCCACAAGAATTAGGGGGGTTATTTTGAGTATGAATGTGGGGAAGAGTGTGTGTGGTGGGGGTGGAGAGCAGAACTTGGATCGCCCCAGTGGAGGGTGTGGAACAGAGTTGCTGTTATTAAACATACCAACTTTCCAATAAGGCCTCATGAGCCCTGAGCTGGCCTTGTTTTTCCTTTAACCAGATAATCTCTAGTAAAAGTTCCTAAATCAAAATGGGAGTTGGGGACTTGGGAAGAGTATGACTGCTCTTGAAATCTTTGGGGACTAATTCAGCTTAAAATTAGAATTTCAACATGTCTTAATCAGCTTATTAAAATGTATTCTTCTTAGCTTAAAAATGAATCTGCTAATCACCCTGTAGCTTCCATGACTCACCTAGATGCTCCGTAAGTACTGATAAGAAGTTAATGCCATTGACTTTCTTGGAACTTAGCAGAAACCTTGGAACCTACATTGTTATTATTATTCCCTTCCCCTTAACTGTCCGCCCTAAATAACAAGTCAGGCCAAGTTTTCCCCAAGGGCAACTGTCAAAGAAATACTCTTTCAACACTGATTACTCCATGAAAATTAAAGAGAATGAGCTGCCAATTCTCAACTGCAGACAAGAATGTAATCAAAGTAAGTTCCAACAAGGTGTCAAGGTTTGAGCCCTTTGCAGACATATTTGCAATGCAAATATGCAAATTAACTAAGCTCTCTCCACCCCAGGCAGCCAATTTTCTAAAATAGGTGGCCAAGAAATACCTCCCCCCTTTTTATTTAAAAAAATCAGGTGTAAGGGTTTCTCCTAAGATTGGCAAGCTTATTCAGGAACATTGAGTTGAGAGGCCCAGAATCTGAAACAAGATCATACGGTGGTTCTTATTGGGCTTTTTCATCAAAAAAAAAACTAACTTTGTCTGCCTGTCTGTCTCATCAGCAAACTCTCTGTCTCACCCCTCTCTTTTCTCTCCTCTCTCTTCTCTTCTCTTCTCTTCTCTTCTCTTCTCTTCTCTTCTCTCTCTTGTTCTCCCCTTCTCTCCATCCCTTCCACCACTTTCTTCTCCCATTGACTGCCACAAAAAGATCCTTTCTGGCTTTCTCTCCCCATCTTCTCACTAACAACAAAGCTTCAATCTCAGATACCTGTCCCAAAGGATTAAAAGTAGATCCTCACCAGCTCCAAATACATAAATTCCCTCAATACTGCCAGGGTTACCAAAACTTCAGTGATATCTCTTGCTCCCAGCCTCTCTCATTTCCAACTTTTACAAGTTCAGAAAATTTTTGTTTGTTTGTTTTTTAAAATATAGAAACAAAAGATTGAAGAAAAGTTGAGGGGAAGATCATTTTTGCACCTTGACATTCTCTATGAAAAAAAAAAGTCATCTTAATCATGTCTTCTCAAAAAACTTCCCAGGACTCACACAGCCAATGAAGATTTCCCTATGGGTCTCAGAGTCAAACTCAAAACAAATCAAAAACTGACTCCATAGGCCCAGCAGGGACCAGACCTCAGCTGTTCAATCTAACCCTGCCTGAACCTAATCCTTCCAGGGTAACCTAATACAGCCTAATACAACAGTCAAGTGACAAGGACTCTCAGGAAGAGACAGCTCCTCAGGAAACAACCAAGCAGCAAACACATGGAGCACCCCAAGAACTGGCTTAATGGCTTACCTATATACTGGGGTGACAGAGGCAATTGGCATGAATGAAACTTTGAGCAATTAAGCCTGTGGGGTGGGATAAAGTGGACAGGTGCTCATAAATACCCAAACTGGGAAGGGCAGGGTGGGGTGAGACTGAGTAATTACACAAGAGGACAACAGAGACATGAAAAGATGGAGGACACCAAGCTGTGACTGAAGGAATGACTTTCTTAAGTAAAGAGAAGGGAAAGGTGTCAGGAAGGTTCCCTGATGTCTATCTGCATTTGAAACTCCCAGTACTTGAACACTGGGAGAAAGAACTTACTTTTCATTCTACCTCCAAAGTTTCTCAGATCTAAAAGAAAGGAACATTAACTACACGCCTGAGCCTTAGTTACATGTTGTAAGAGCAAAGGCAATTCCAGCTGGATTCCATGCTGTTAGATAAAAGAAAAATTGACACATATACATGGCTGGTGATCATGCCGGTCAAATTGATGCTTCTGTTATATAAAATGTATGGGCTCCAATTCTCTATTATCTGAGAGATATATGGATTTAATCTGAAGCCCTTCAAAAATCTTGTATTCCCTTAAATTTACTCCAAAATTCATTGTGTGGTTGCAATATAAAGTGTCTGACACTGGGGGGTGCTCTTCCAGTAGATGTTTATACCAGCAGTCTAAAGCCTGTAATTCCACAAAAAAAAAAAACAGAAATATATTTGGGGCATTATTTTAAACAATGAGAATATACTCAAGTATGTTTATTTTTAAGGGCTCATTATTTTTATAATGTAGCATTTATTTTTAAAGAAACTTATTAAACATTTCTTAATAGGCTTCTATCAACTGCAAGGAAGTTTGGTATTGCAAGGAAGTCGGGCCTTTCCTCTGGCTCCCCACAGTGTGGCCTTCTTCGCTATAGCCTCTCTGTGACTCCTGAAAGAGGTTGTGTCTCAGACACTGAGTTCAGGTCCTTACCCCACACCTGTAATTCCCATCTCCTTCCTCTGAAACAGTAGCACCTGGATTAACTGACCAAAGACATGATCCAGGAGGCCAGGCTTGTCTGGGATCTGCAGGCACCATGAGGGACATGAAAACTGGTCCATGCCTAAGCTATTCATTACCCAGGGCTGTGCTTCAGTGAGGTGCCCTACACTTCCCTTTCAGCACCTGCTCTGACCAAAACCAAATTTACAGGTAAGCAGAGGAGACACCAAGTTCCTGCTTTCTGGTGGTTGTCACAGGACTGTGGATAAAGCCAAGGTCCCCACCACCTCTGTCTGTCCCCCACATAACCCCAAACTGCTTTATACAGTTGAATGTTTGAAGACCTGAAATCAGGTCTTGAATTTTTAAAGCTTATTTTAGAACCACTGCATTATTTCTTCTGAGAGTGCTTTATCAGTTGTGGCAGACAAGGGGATTTTGGAAAATTTTACATATGTGGATCTAGCGCTGCAGAGAGCTCAAAGGGCTGAAGTGCAAGCAGGGTCCTTGGGTTTGATCCTGGCACTGTAATGCTAAGGTGACCCTGGTGGGCCCAGAACTGCTGGACTTGAAAAGCAACAGTCAAGAGTCACCAAGAACAGCTTCAAGGCCCCTACTTTTGGGGGGACCCACCCCGCAAATGTCAACCCAAAGAACTTGGAATTGAAAGGAAGTAAAGTAATATGCATGATAAGATACCCCTTCTGTAACAGTACTGCAAACCACTGTACTTAAAGGGGGGAGGGAAAAGAGAGAGAGTGAGATAGAGCGAGAGCAAGAGAGAGAGAGAAAGAGAGAAAGAGAGAGAAAGAGAGAGAGGATAAGCATTTGCCACAGAGGCAAGCCGGGGGTAGGGTGGGAGGGTAACTGGAGGAATTGGTGGTGAGAAATGAACACTGGTGAGGGAACAGGTGCTGGAATACTGTATGACCAAAACTCAACTATCAATAACATTTTATTTTAAATACCTTTATTTAGCACCATAATTACAAACATGTTTTTCACTGGGTTTTAGTTATTTAAAAAAACATCCCTTTACTAGTGCAACATTCACACCACCAATGCCCGCGACTCTTTCCTCCCCTACTCCTTGCCTGTATTCAAGACAGTCATTCTATTTCTCTCATTCACTTCCAATATTGTCATAACTCTGAATATCATGGTTATTTAATTAAAATTTTTTATTTCTGTTCAAAATAAAATGATAAACAAAAAAAGTCAACCCAGTGAAGCAATCACTTGCCTGTGAGTTAATGAAACCCAGATTCCTTAGGAGTTATTACAAGCCTGCCTAATACTATTTTATGATATCTTGTATGTGTTTTATGACCTTAAACAAAATAGAAATATGCACACAGTTAAAGAATCAGGAACCTTTCTATTGTGACTCAGATGCATGTACATATATTGATGCTACATCAGAGATGCTCCAATAATAGCAATGAGAGATCTGTGGAACTCTTAAATAAGAGTTAAAAAAATCATCAGTTAGTTCCTGTCCTGATTGTACGTTTGCTCTATAACCTGCATTCAAAAAAGCCCGTGACTTACAGGTGCCAGAGTGAGAGTACAGATGATAGGGCACTTGTATTGCATATGACAAACTAGGATTCCATCCCCAGTACCTCTTATGGTCTCTGAGCACAGTCAGGAGTGATTCCTGAACACAATCAGGAATAAGCCCTGAGTAGCATTGGTGTGGGAAATAAAAAACTACAAATCTGAAATACATACAGACTAGATACATAAAAAGTGTGTGTATATATAAACACATATATATTACATATATTGTAATACATAAATATGCATTAAACCTTTGTACATACATATATGATACTTATCATATCAAATATGTTAATAACTGAAAAAATTATGTCAAATGAAAGAAGGTTAGAATAAAATAACATCATTGTATTTTCATGAATATAAAAAATAGGCAAACTCAGAGAGACAGGAAAGAGGCTAAGGAAGGAGAAAATGGGAAATTTACTGTTTCGAAGAAGCAGTTTCGCTCTTCTCTCCTCTCTGCTGAGCTGATCTACGGACCGGGGCCACCCACCGGTAAGATGGTCTCACTCGACCCACGTGGGACCAATCGAGCTGTGTGATTGGGGATCCCAGAAACATAAAGACCACCACCGGCCATGCTTCTGCCTCTTCTCTCCTCCTCTCTGCTAAGCCGATCTATGGACCGTAACCTCTCCAGGCCCCGTACCCAAAAAGCGCACTCTGCTTAGCTCTGCGGTCGTGCCTACTTTGAAACCCCTGAATTCCATACCAGCAAGGGGACTTAGGTGAATTCTGTTTATGGGTGATCGTCCTCCCACTGTAACTTTACCTTGTCCTCTCTCTTTGCATCTTTGTTCTCATAATTAAAAATAAAAATAAAAATAAAACAAGCAGTTTCAGTTTAAGTGATGAAAGGCTTTGGAAATAGTGGTGATGATAGTACAACATGGTGCACATCATGGCTGGCACTGAGTTGGACAATCAGAAGAGGTTAAATAGAGGGGAATTTCTACACATATTTTTTCCATAATAAGATAAGCAAGTATAATATTCAAGAAAAAGTCCAGAATCTAATGACAGAAAATTGTAAACGAAACTAAGACCAGGCTTTTGGAATCAGGGAACCCAAACTCTCTACTTTTATCTGCTCAAATAGCCGTGGGATTGCTTCCCTGTACATAATGGCACACAGTAAGCCCAGCCCTCCAGAGCTGTCTGTGGCTATAGTCTGGCCCTGAACTTCATCATGGCCCAGCCCCTCTCCCTAGCCAATGAGTTAAACTCTATTCTATTTAATAGTTATTTCCTGGCAGCTATAATCACATATTCATTAGAACTAAATTGTTTTGCCATGCTAATAGTCTTTACTGGCTGCTGATGACAATTGTGATGTTTTCATTTCTAAAAATAAATGAGCATTCCATATGTCAGCAGCTACTGAAACTGGATGCGTACTTTACACTAGGCATCCTCAAAGGGTAAGAACCAAAAAAATCAGCTGCAGGAAGCAAAGATAGAATTCTTAGGAATTCTCTTATGCCAGTGGTCTCAAACTCGCGGCCCACGGTCTTTGCAGTCCTCCGTACAACATTTTGTGGCCCTGCCCTAGAGGAATGTTTTCTTGTTTTGTTTTGTTTTAGATGTTTAGGTCACACACCCCAATGCTCAAGGCTTACTACTGACTTTGCACTCAAGGATCACCCCGACTTTGCCTCCTGCGGCCCCCAGGTAAATTGAGTTTGAGACCCCTGTGACTTATGCTATATGGGAGCACAAGGCATGCACATTTTGTTGTGTCAAAATTTAGTGTGAGGGGAGGGGTGATTAAAAATAGACACCAAGAGGCTCCAGTGCTTATTGTCATCAGATTATGGTAAAGTTTCCTTATCTGAAAATAAGTGACAGTCAGTTTTGGTCTCTCTCTCTCTTTCTCTCTCTCTCTCTCTCTCTCTCTCTCTCTCCTCTCTCTCCTCCTTCTTCTCTCATCTCTCGCATCTCTTCTCTCTCTCTCATCTCTCTTATACACACCTCCCAAACAAAAAGCCTATGAAAAGAAGATTTAATTGAAGATCGGAGCATGACATCACAGTAGGTCTCCCTCCAGCCAGTCTCCATTCACTGTGTGCAGAAATCCATAAGGGCTGTTATCCTCCATTTGGCGCAAACCCCTACAACTGACTTGAGCATCTGTTAAGTGCCAGGCACTCTGTTGGGCCCATTTGGCAGACCCACCCACCCCATTCCAATGGTCCTGTGTTCCTGTGTAGAGAACCATGAAGCATGGTTATGCCTACACTCATCCCTATGGTATTTTTGGCCCCCTGGACCTGATTTTCTTGCTGCTTGCCCCAGTGAGAATTCCTAGTGTGAATAATTCATTCCATTTCAGTAGCTGATGACATATGAAATGCTCACTTCTTTACAGAAATGAAAACAAAGTACTCTCATCATTGATAGCTGTCAGGAGCAGAGAATGACTGGATCTCTTGTTTCACAGGAGGTGGAAGGGGAGGCAATAGAAGGGGCTGCAAACATGGGCTCCACATTGAAGTAACTGGCCAGGTGAAATGAGGTGATATTCAGACTTGGAGGTTATGTCTCTTAGCAAACAAGGCACTTGGTACTAGGGAATATGACTTCTGTGTGATGTATCAAATGTGTTATTTGGGGGAAAAAGATATGATAATATTTTTATTGGGAGGGGGACTCACACAGTTGGTAGTACTTAGACTTATTACTGCTCTGCCCTCAGGGATCATTCCTGGCGGGGTTCTAGGAACCATATGGGATCAAGTCTAGGTTGGGTTACACTATCATATGTGGTTAAACCTAGGTTGGGTTACACATAAGGCAAATGGTCATCCCACAGTGATATCTTTTCAGACACTCAAAAAATGATAATGTTTTTTTAAGGAAGTCCAGGGAGAACCAAGCAAGAGATGACCATATACAAGTGTTTCTTGAAAGCTCAAGTAATTACTTGCAAATACCCATCCCAGAGTGAAATCATAGACATTTTGAGATATGCACAGCTATTTGTCATAGCTCCCATCCATGGGCACTGTGTATTTACACCCTCAGCATTCCTGATGAAATTATGCAACTATCTTGGGGGAGCACCGTCTTCCAAGTCATGTTACAGGAGGGGCTTTAATAGCTTAGCCACAAAGCCTGGCTGACATACCCAGGGATCCCAGGGTGAACCTACTTTTTTATGCTAAAACATGAGATGGTCACTTCATACAATTTCGAACTAAAAAGAAGTGAGCTGCCTGGAGGTATGATTTCAGGGACTATAAGGAACAGATCTTGGAGGAGTAAGCTCCTACCCAGCTTTTTTCTGGATACTTGCTCCATTCTACAAAGAACTCTGAGATTCCAGGTAAATACCTTTGGAAGATCATATGACTCATTTCTACACTGACAGAGACTGTGCCTCAGTTGCCTTTAGTCCCCCAGGCTCTTTCCCAGACTGTGGGAGGCCCAAGCCACGCATTCCGAGGACCTTTCATTCAGTGTACAAAAGGAAGACTCTTTGGCAAAGAAAATGTCAGAATCTGGTTCCAAATGGATCCTTCCACATTTTCTCAGCAGGTTACAGTAGAATGATCATAGGTGTTTGGGTGAACTGAGTGGGGTGGGGTTTACTGCAATGTTTTTTGTGGTATATAGGTTGTTTTATATAACTAGAGGATTTTATTGGTCATTCCAATGAAGGAATGATTTCTTAGAATATTCACACTATCCAATGTTTCAACTCACCAAATCTTGTAACCTGTAGAGCAGGTCAGAAGTCATATTGTAATCTGAACATGATCTAAGTGTGAGGTGTCATAAATATGTGAGAAAGAGTACTAGTGCGTCAAACAGAAAAATCCAGTAGCTTGTTTGTGGTATACTCTCTTTTAGATCCTATATAAAACAAAACCAATACAGCTTTCATCTTATTTAAGAAAATCCTACATAGCTCCAGAGATTACATCAAATGAGTTGTAGGGATAAAAAAAAAAAAAGCCTTAAAAGAAGTTGACAAATTATAGTCCAACAAATGACTAGTCAAATTATATCTACTGCCTGTTTATTGGTTTTGGGTCCACACCCAGCAGTGCTAGGGACTGTGTCCAGTTCTATGCTTGGAGATCTTTCCCAAAGGTTAAGGACTCCTGTATATAAAGCATGTGCTCAGCCCATTGCATTACCTTCATTTCCTGCCTGAATTTATAAATAAAATTTTATTGGTTGCCACATCCACTCATTTACATATTGCTAAGGACAGATTTGTCTATAAAAACAGAACTCAGAAGTTATTATAAAGGCCATGAGTTGCCAAGGCTAAAACTTATTTCATGTTTTATATACATTATAATTTTATATTTTACTGTACATATGCTAATCCTCCTCTTAAGCTATCAACAATGAAAACACAACTTCTGTTTATAATTACCATTACCATATCTTCTTTTTGTACAGAAAGTGCAACAAGGGGACCTGGAATTATAGCTTGATGATAGAGTGACTACTCGCAGGGAGCAGGCTTAGATTTCAACCCATCCAACTAATTCACATGCCAATAACAATCCCAGAACTGCTGTTGTGTGAAGTCCAGCATCAAAACAGAAATGTGGGTTGTTGGGTGCTGTGGGAGCACATGGGAGCATTATGTCAAAGTGGAAGAGGCACTAGTGCCTCCACCAACCATGTCGCCCCCACCAAGTATCAATAACCAACAATAACCAACAACTACAGAAGCAGCAAGGAGAGTGGGGAAATAAAATTAATAGAGGCGCTTTACTTTTAAAAAAAGAAATGGAAGGGGCTGGAGCAATAGCACAGTGGTAGTATGCTTCTCTTGCAGGCGGCTGACCCAGGACAGATCTGGGTTCAATCCCCATTGTTCCATATGGTACTCCAAGCCAGGAGTGATTTCTGATCACACAGCCAGGAGTAACCCCTGAACGCCACCGGGTGTGGCCCCAAAACAAACAAACAAAAAAAGGCAAGGAAAAAAAGGAAAAGGAAATGCAACCAAATCACTAAGATGAGACTAGAATGCATAAACTATAATAGACAAATTATTATAATAGATACATATTAACATATCAACATAGATTAAGGGCTTTGCTTTGGAGTATTGAGTATGTTTATGATCTGTGATTCCTATTCTCATTCTAAAATATACACTTAGCATCCCATACACAGAAGGATCTGATCTCCCTAAAATATAAAGAAGTGACATGACACATGATCATTTCTGTGACCTCTAATCACCCAGTTTCAAGCTCTCCTTAACTTCTGTGAAAGGAAAGAACTTTGCAAGGAGGAAAGAACCAATAGAGTAGTTAGTTGGAAACAGGGAAGTTCAGAACAAGACACTGATTAAAGTACCTAGTGAAAGGAACAGGGCAAGTGGTAGGGACTGTCCCTGAGTGCTATGCAAACAATAATCACATGTAAATTGCAGCCTATTAAAAAGAAAAGAGGGGGTTGGGGCCCGGGAGATAGCATGGAGGTAAGGCGTTTGCCTTTCATGCAAATGGTCATCAGTTCGAATCCCGGTGCCCCATATGGTCCCCCGTGCCTGCCAGGAGCAATTTCTGAGCATGGAGCCAGGAGTAACCCCTGAGCACTGCCGGGTGTGACCCCCCCCCAAAAAAAAAAAACAGAAAAGAGGGGCTGGAGAGATAGCGTGGAGGTAAGGCATTTGCCTTTCATGCAGAAGGATGGTGGTTCAAATCCTGGCATCCATATGGCCCCCTGTGCCTGCCAGGGGATATTTCTGAGCATAGAGCCAGGAGTATCCCTTGAGTGCTGCTGGGTGTGACCAAAAAAAAAAAAGATAAAAAGAAAAGATAAAGTCATTTAGTACTTTTTTATGTATTTATTTTTTTTGTGGCGCCAGTGATCAAACCAATGTGCTGGATCCAGTGGTAAATTGTATCCCCAATCACATAGTCTTTTTACCAAAGTTTCTGAGTGGAGGAGAGATAGATGTCACCCAGGTGTCAATCTTTAGCTTACTTCTCTTTCTTCCTAGCAGCTGTCCCAAGAGGAAAAAACAACCCCATTGGGTCATCAGCTGGTAGTTGATCATGAGGTGATCAAAGGCTCTTAAGTCATCTGGTTTGGATCTCTGAAAAGCTGAAGAAGCCCCTAGAAGAATCCAGCTTCCCCAAACCATCAAGAACTTTAGGAAGTAATGATTCTCTGCATTCCCAGAAGGAGAGAGGGTAGAAAAATGTACTTAATACTACATGAAGTGAGTTAAATGGATGGTGTATGTATGGGCCTAGGAAAACAGCAATAAGAGGTTGTGAAAAGAGGCTTGTCTGAAAGCTGAATGGAGCACAAGCTTCTGAATCAGAATTTGAGCACAGTTCCCGTAGTTCCTATAGTTTCTATAGTTCAACAGAGATGCACTAAGATTAATTTAGCCCAACAAGAGAGTCTCAAGAGCATCATTATGTCGTGATTTTCTGCTAAAGAATCACTTAGGGGAGGTTCTTAATAGGTACAAAATTTCTAGATGCTCCTAAAACTAGATAACTAAAGCACACACTCACACACACAAAAGCACACCATATACATACATATATATGTATACACACACACACATATATATATATATAGAGAGAGAGAGAGAGAGAGAGAGAGAAACCACAAAGCTTTCAGACAGTCGTTTCTGTTAATCTAGCTAATTATGCTTTTTAGAATTGCCCAAAAAAGTTTGTTTGTTTGTTTGTTTTGGGCCACACCCGGTGACACTCAGGGGTTACTCCTGGCTATGCACTCAGAAATCGCCCTGGCTTGGGGGATCAAACCACAGTCAGTTCTAGGTTAGTCGCCCACTTGCGCCACCACTCCACCCCCTCCAAAAAAGTTCTTTAAAATAATGTGAACCTAGAAATATAGAGTACTCTTCCTCTGGAAGACAGGTGAAATTTAGTTTCAGAAAATATGCTTTTGAGCCAATAACATCTCTCCTAGCAATAGAGCACCTTTGATGCACATCAGTCTTGTAACACTGTAAAGAACTTAAATGTCTATCATCATAGCATCCAGAATTTATGAGACCTGAGGTTCATGCACAACCTGTAGCACTTAATGAAAATACATGAGGGTAAGTCTTTACTCAGTCACAGAGTAATACATAGAGAACCATAAAAGCTTATGCAAGCATAAGCACCATGTTAAATTACAGATTAAAGATCAACAATTCAGTGGTCCTCAAACTACGGCCCTCGGGCCACATATTGTATTTGTTCCCGTTTTGTTTCTTCACATCAAAATAAGATGTATGCAG
>PVKC010009742.1:0-26470 GCA_004027635.1 Crocidura indochinensis | reverse complement strand
ACTCCTGGCTCCATGCTCAGAAATTGCTCCTGGCAGGCACGGAGGACCATCTGGGGCACTGGAATTCAAACCGATGACCTTTTGCATGAAAGGCAAACGCCTTATCTCCATGCTATCTCCTCTGAATATTATTTTAACAGAATGTCCTTCAACTTTGTTTCCATGCTGCAATCCATTAAAGTTCATGTTAGACACTCAAGGAATACCAGAAAATTTTGTTGAATCCTTAAGAAACGTTGAATGAGAATGTTCTCATTGTATGAGAAGGAACAATGATGTCCACTTGTCATCAGGGTATGGTTTGCTTTATTTATAATTTTTTTATTTTTGGTGTAACACCCGGCGGCACTCAGGAATTACTCCTGGCAGGCTCAGTGGACCATGTGGGATGTCGAGATTTGATCCCTGTTTGGCTGCTTACAAGGCAAACACCCTACCCGCTGTGCTATCTCTCCAGACCCTGGTTTACTTTATTAAGGTGGTGTGTCTCTGAGATTTCTCCATAGTTAATCAACATTTTCCCCTTCTAGTTATAAACACCTTTGGGAGTTTACATCATCTGCAAATAAATTCTAGTATAGATATAGGTATAGGCAGATGGCAAGGCGAGTGCTTTATTATCTCTCTGGCCATTTTGTTTCTTTTTCTTGACTACAGAGGTCTGGGTTCTATATTTCCTTTGCATCACACATAGGCTCCTGAGAAGTACTCTTTACAACTCAAATATTAAAATAAAACTAAAAAAGAACTATTAATGAGGCTGGAGAGATAGCATGGGGGTAAGGCGTTTGACTCGCATGCAGAAGGTCAGTGGTTCGAATCCTGGCATCCCATATGGTCCCCTGAGTCTGCCAGGAGTGATTTCTGAGCATAGAGCCAGGAGTAACCCCTGGGCGCTGCTGGGTGTGACCCCCCCCCCCCAAAAAAAAAACTATTAAAAAATCTACTGAGACTTAACGCGTGGAAACTGGTATCTAAATCTAATAATGTAATTATGGAAAAGAACTATCTCCCTTTCTTGTGTTTAAACAATTTTTTTAAAAAATTGTTATCTATGGGGCTAGAGTAGTGGCACAGTGGTAGGGTGTTTGCCTCGCACAAAGCTGATCCAGGATGGACTGCAGTTCGATCCCCAGTGACCCATATGGTCCCCCAAGCCAGGAGCAATTTCTGAGTGCATAGCCAGGAGTAACCCCTGAACATCATTGGGTGTGACCCAAAAACCAAAACAAAAACAATTTGTGAGGCTGGAGAGATAGCATGGAGATAAGGCATTTGCCTTGCATACAGGTCAGTGGTTCGAATTCAGGCATCCCATATGGTCCCCTGAGTGCTGCCAGGTATGACCCACCCCCCCCACAAATATTTTTTTTGTTATCTATGGATTAGTTGTGTGATCAGACTCAGGGTATAATCCTAACATCTTTTTAGAACCTTTTCCTTTTTTTTTGGTTTTTGGGTCACACCCCGCAGTGCTCAGGAATTACTCCTGGCTCTATGCTCAGAAATTGCTCCTGGCAGGCACGGGGGACCATATGGGGCACCATGATTTGAACCGATGACCTTTTGCATGAAAGGCAAACGCCTTACCTCCATGCTATATCCCGGGCCCCATGGACTTTTTCCTTTCTGGGGATGAAAAATCATATTGTCATTTTCCTCATAAGTTCAGAATATATATGACTATTTAAGGGGTTAAATTATTTATTATGGGTGTCACTCCCAGCAGTTCTTTTTTTTTTTTCTTTTTTTGTGGTTTTTGGGTCACACCCGGCAGTGCTCAGGAGTTACTCCTGGCTCCATGCTCAGAAATTGCTCCTGGCAGGCACGGGGGACCATATGGGGCACTGGGTTTCAAACCGATGACCTTTTGCATGAAAGGCAAATGCCTTACCTCCATGCTATCTCCTGGGCCCCTCTCCCAGCAGTTCTTGAATGACATCCAGTACTGGGTACCTGACGTATGCCACTATTGGAAGCATATACCTAAATCTCAAAGAGATTACCTGCCACCAAAAAAGAGAGGGAAAGACCCCATAGGACACTAAACTTTCAAGCATCCTGAAGTAATAGCTTTTTTTTTTTGGTTTTTGGGTCACACCCGGCAGTGCTCAGGGGTTACTCCTGTCTCCATGCTCAGAAATTGCTCCTGGCAGGCACGGGGGACCATATGGGGCACCGGGATTTGAACAGATGACCTTTTGCATGAAAGGCAAATGCCTTACCTTCATGCTATCTCCCGGGCCCCCAAGTAATAGCTTTTATCTTTACCATGGTGCCTACCATATTCTACTGGTCGCCCCTTTAGTCCTTTATCACAGTCTCACATGTAAGTGATTTGCTTGTGGTCCCTTACAATATCCTGGGTGCTTACAGAAGATCATATGTCCTCTGCTAGAGCATAGAGTTTGCTTTGGGGGATACAACTGGGCTATCGTTGGCTTGGTATTTGGAGGGGTCATGTAGTGCTTGGATTGAACCCAGGTTTCATGCATGTAAAGCATATGCTTCACAGAAATTGCCCCTGGCTTGAGGGGACCATATGGGACGCTGGGGGATCGAACTACAGTCCTTTCATTGGCTAGCGCTTGCAAGGCAGACACCTTACCTCTAGCGCCATCTCGTGGGCCCCATAGTTTCTTAAACTGTTGGTTGCAAGCCTTTATAGAGCTGTGTAATGGAATGCACGGTTGTGCCAAATTATAGACATTTGATTTGTTTTATTTTTCGGACATACCCAGTACTGCTCAGGCTTACTCTTAGCTCCTTAGTTTAGGGATCATTACTGGTGGGTCTTGGAAGACAATATATGGTGTCAGAATTTGAACAAGGGTGGGCTGTGTGCAAGGCAAGTAAGTACCTTATCCAATGTCTTATTGCTCCAGCACTATAAACATTTATCTTAAAGCCAATCTGTTTATGATTTAGTACCAGTAAATGTTTGATTTATGTACCTGTTTGTATACATGGGGTTGTGTAAAAATTTCTTTCTCTCTCTCTTTTTTTTTTGGTAAAAATTTCTTAAGGAGCAAAGGGGTGGGAAAAGTTAAGAAACCATGGTCAGGGACCGGTGCGGTGGTGTGAGAGTTAAGATGTCTGTCTGCCTTGCCAGCGCTAGCCTAGGTCGGACCGAGGTTCAATCCTCGGCATCCCAGATGGTCCCCAAGCCAGTAGCGACTTCTGAGCACATAGCCAGGAGTAACCCCTGAGCGTCACCGGGTGTGTACCCAAAACAAACAAAAACAAAAACAAAAACAAAGAAGCCCTGGTCTAGAGTTATATCAGATAAATATAACTAGCGTAATTATTTCTAGATGATCATACAGATTACACCTGGCGATGCTTAGGTGTTAACTCCTAGATCTGTGCTCAGAAATCACTCCTGGCAAGCTCAGAGGACTATATGGAATGCTGGGGAAGAAACCCAGGTTGATAGTACGCAAATGCTATACTGGTCTTGCTATCACTCCAGCCCTGCCTGTGTCATTTTTTATATGGGATGAATTTTTTCTTTTTTTGGGCCACACCCGGTGATGCTCAGGGGTTACTCCTGGCTATTCGCTCAGAAGTTGCTCCTGGCAGGCACGGGGGGACCATATGGGGAACCGGGTGATCGAACCGCTGTCCGTCCTAGGTTAGTGCAGGCACCTTATCTCCAGCGCCACCGCCCGGCCCCATGGGATGAATTTTTTCAACTAAATATTTCATGCTATTATAATATACTGCTGTTCCCCCCCCTCCACTATTTTCTGTAAATTAATTGCTAGACTTAAGAAATCTGATTGGAAAAAGTAAAGAAATTTGATTGGGGGGATGTGGGGGGGATGTACGGTAGTGCAGGTGGTAGGTTGTTTGCCTTGCATGCACTAACCTAGGATGGACTGTGGTTCGATCTCTCGAGTCCCATAGGGTTCCACCAAGCCAGGGGTGATTTTTTTTTTTTTTTTGGTTTTTGGGTCACACCCGGCAGTGCTCAGGGGCTACTCCTGGCTCCATGCTCAGAAATTGCTCCTGGCAGGCATGGGGGACCATATGGGGCACCGGGATTCGAACCAATGACCTTTTGCATGAAAGGCAAACGCCTTACCTCCAAGCTATCTCCCAGGCCTCACCAGGGTGATTTTTGAGTGCATAGCTAGGAGTAACCTCTGATCATCACTAGGTGTGACCCTCCCCCCCACAAAAAAAAGAAATTTGATTGGACTCAGGTATAATTTTCACAGATACAGCAAAGGTGATAATGTATATATTTCCTACTATATGATACAAAGTAAAATAATATATAGGTGATGTTAGGGGCCGGAGAGATAGCACAGTGGTAGGGTGTTTGCTTTGCAGGCGGCAGACCTGGGATGAACCTGGGTTTGATTCCTGGCATCCCACATGGTCCCCTGAACCTGCCAGGACTCATTCCTGAATGCAGAGCCAGGAGTAACCCCTGAGCAACACTGGGTGCGGTCCAAAAACAAAAACAAAAAAATCCCGAAAACAAACAAACAAAAATATTAACGATGGTACTATCAGTCATTTGCTTAAAGCAACAATTCATTTTAAGTTGCCTATAAATCTTTTCTCTAGTGCTTTGGGAATATGCTTTTAAATAATTGTTATATGCTTTTTATTTGTTTTTTAATTCCTTCTATGATGACCGTTCTTTCATCTTCCCAACCATACTATAATAAAATTTATAGCAAAAGTTGGAATGACTTGATCTTTTTGAAAAAAATCAAATTTAGATCTGAATTCAAAAATAATTTTAATTATGGCAATAAATGGCTTGGGTATAGAAAATGTTTAAACTTCTTGATTAATCATGTGGGTCAACTTCAGATAATTAATAAACCTCATATGCATCATTCAGTTTTAGGTTACTAAGATGTTTTGGGATGATTCAGTGGTTAAAATTACTTGAGTTGTAGGTGTAAAGCCACAAGTTGTATTTCTAATGCACCAAGTGCAAGTCCAGCAACTCTGTTGTTTGTAATTCCCAGTGTGGCAACAGAGCATGTGACCACCACACAAATAAAGATGTGTGAAGGCTGACGATATAGCTCAATGGGCCCTACACATGCAATCCGAGTAGGAAGCTTTCTTCATAGCATGATCCAAAAGTGACTCTCAAGTAACAAGTCAGGACGAGGAGTAGACCCTAAAGTACTATAGTGTGTGTTCCAAAAACCAAGGGAGGGACAAGAAAAGAAGTGCCAACTATATGGCCAGAAATCTGATCCATAGTGAGCACATGCATAAACAACCAAGCAATGCCCAGTAAGCACTACAACAAGAATGTAGATAAGCAGCAAAACTGAATTCTCAGCTGTTTGACCCTCAGTAAGAACCACAACCAAGCCTGTGAGATTCCAGAAGTTACTGCAAGAACAGCAAAATGAGGAAAGAAAGTTTAATACACAATTTTTATAATCAAAAGAAGCATCTTACCTGAACAATGTTGTCTATATTACTGAACTCTACACATTTCTGTCCTCTCTGGTGATCACAGTAGTATTTGTTTTGTTTCCACTGTGGGGGTGAGTGGGCACGGGACTGTGGGTTGTTTGGTACATTTAGTTGCATCATCACCATTCCTCCAGTAGATGGCAAAGGTGGAATGGCTAAAAAGCAGAAAGAAGCCAGCACAAATCAACACACTTCCTCAACTAACTGGTACCTCCTATATTAACAGTAGAAAACGGCAATTTCACATCTCTAAACAAAGTTTGACTGTTCTATATGTGGGCAAAATTTAAACCATCATGCTTCATGCTCTAAGTGTTGAATATTTAAAATTGAGTTTTTTTTTTTTTTTTTTTTTTTTTGGTTTTTGGGCCAAACTTGTTTGTGCTCAAGGGACCATATGGGATGCCAGGATTCAAATCCAGGTCTATTCTGAGTAGGTCACATGGAAGGCTTTACCGCATTTCTCCCATGTACTGTGCAGTACTACTAGTGTTAGATATGCATGTTGTTTGATTCTTATTCTGTGTACAGTAAGAAAGACCTCTGTCTTCTGCCTTACAGCTACATTATCTCTTGTGTAATAAACTTAGTGGCAGTTTTCAGTTCCTTGGAAATACAACCAAGCTAAATGGATCTGTAGACCACTGAAGGGTGACTGCTTAAGGTCATTTCAAAGTTCTCTTCAGTTGAAGCAACCATGTTATTAATAATTTATCTGATAGATTTATATTATTTGTCTCAGAAATTACATGTCAGAAAACCAGTAGACTAATCTATGGTGTTATAACAAAGAATTATAGGACATTACAGGAACAAAGAAAAGGAATGGAAACAAAAAGCTGTTTTAAGATCTGGGAAGACGATAGAAAAGTGATTTTCTGAGTCAAACTTAAAATCCGAAGAAGTTTTTTGGCAGAGGATGGTGAACAAACATTCTAGTCAAAGGGAGAAAGGGTACAAATATATCTTGGCATAAAAATACATTGGATATTCAGTAAACAAAGTTCTGTATGATTAGAGCATGTCAATATAAAAAGGAGGCTCAAATGCTAGCAAACTGATATGGAAGACTACATGTAAGCTTTTTAGACAGAGGAATGACAAGAAATACTTCTGTTTCAGGACAGTTACTTTTGAAACTGAATGCATGTCTGTGTGCAATGGAAGAAAGCAAAATGAGAAATATAAAAAAAAATCCACTAAAAAGAGTACTAAAAAGAAGACATGAAAATAACTGCCAAAAATCAGCAGCAGAAAGCAGACACTGTATTTAATGAAATGGTGATAGTAGAATAGAAATGATGTAGAAAGGGTGACAATTACTAGTGTAACACACCCAGGGATATTTTGTAAGCATATATGGTTTAGTCTTAGCAGAAATTAGATTAGAGATTTGTTTTGAAGGAGCTAGCAAAAAGTGATAGTTGAAGTGTAGAAGTGGGTAGGATCATCCAGAAAAATCTTAAAGAGGTGTATAAAAAACAACTCCAGAGATATCAATATGAATAGTGACAAATAGAAAATATAGTATTTTTTCCACTTTTTTTATTCATACCTGGACACTGGTGACTCTGAAGCTGCTGGGAATTGCATGGTGAAGTATTTTGAGAAAACTGCACTTGTTCTGATCCTGAATGTTGCAAGTAACCTACTGATGAGCTGAGAGAGAGAGAGAGAGAGAGAGAGAGAGAGAGAGAGAGAGAGGAGAGAGGAGAGAGAGATACTCAAAAACAAAAGCACAATAATATGGGGATGGTTGTCATTATTATTTGCATTTCACAAACTAATTTAAATAAAATTACTTTTCAAACTAGTCACTAATAAATGTTAAATAAAACTTTTCTGTTATAAATCATTATCTTCTTGGGCCAAAGAGAGCTTAATAGGCAGAACACATGCTTTATACTGGGAAAGTTTGGGATTTTTTTTTTTAAACATCTGGTGCTTCTCACAGGGTACTTCTGAGGTACTTGGGAGACCATATGGAGATCAGGGATAGAAACAGGGCAGGGCATGTGCTAGGCAAATGCTCTACCTGCTATACTATCATTCCAAATGTGGGGGACCTGAATTTAAATCCCTGGAACTGAAAGGTCCCAAGCTCGCAATGGTCCTCAAACTTTCTAAACTAGGAGCCAGTTCACTGTCCCTCAGACCACTCCGCCCCCAATAAGTGATTTCTTTTCTGAATTGGGAGTGTTAGGTTAAATAAATTTGGAAGCCTCTGTTATACTCTATTTGAGCTTTATCAATAAGGGAAAAATGCAGGACAATGTCTATTCAACTAGAATGTACCAACTAATTCCAACATATATGCATATTTATAGGTATGCAAGGCCAGAAAACTGATGTGACATACACTAGCCTGTAGATATTGGATTCCTGAGGTCAGAAAAGCCTAGGGCAAGATGATTAGCATTCCCTTTGTATTAATTGCTTCACTTAACGTTGGCAAGCACAATTTATTTTGTAATTTAAAATATGAGATCAATAGAGCCACATCTCACAGATGCTTTCATATCAGCTCATTAGCCAGCCCCATAGAATAGTTTTATTCTTGAAAGACATGTAAACCGGGGCTGGAGAGAGAGCACAGCAGTAGAGCATTTGCCTTGCAAGCTGCTGACCCAGGACAAATGATGGTTCCAATCATGGCATTCCATATGGTCCCCTGTACCTGCCAGGAGTGAATTCTGAGTACAGAGCTAGGGGTCATCACTGAGTGCCAGCAGTTGTGGCCCAAATACCCCCCCCCCCCAAAAAAAAGAGATAGATGTAAACGTAGTTGTGAAAATTCATGGTTAGTCTTGCAACTAAAAAAACCAAACTGGTCTTGCAGCTGATAGCTCTAAGTCTAGGGTGCCTTGGGAGTGGGGTGGACCAATTGCTTGCCCAGTCAAAGTCATAGCAACTGCAACCACATTCCATAATCAGTACCATGCCTATGGCCCAACATTATTGTTTTACCACTGATCTCTGTAGAGACACTTAACAGATTAAAAACTCAAGGTGTGCCGGTTTTGGGGCTAAAAACCCTGGGGTCTTCTGGGACTGAGGAGAGTCTCCTTCCACCCTAAAAGCAGCCATCATTTAAGTTCAACACCCCAGCTCCAGATACTGGAATTCCTAGAGCACATGTTTGTGTATGTGACTGCACAATACCTCTAAATTTTTCAATTTTGTCATCAAAGCAGGAATTCACTAATTTAGATGTGAATGCTCAAGTAGCAATAAACACCTTAATAAACTTCAAAAAAATTTTTTTGGGGGGGCCACACCTGATGATGCTCAGGGGACCATATGGGACAACAGTGATTGAACCCAGGTCCGTCCTAGGTCAGCCGCATGCAAGGCAAAGGCCCTATCACTATGATATTACTCTGGTCCCAACCTTCAGACAATCTTAATGAGCAGTTATGAAATATAGCAATTCTAACAAATTTTCTTTTAGTGAAGTTTTTATTTTCTTTCTGATAATTCCATTTAACCATCTTGTAACAAGTAATATAATAGTGAATTATTTAATGCCTGGCAAGGAAGTAGATTTAGCGATGGATGGAAACTGGACAATGGCCAGAGGGAATGTTTCACCCCAGGTGGGAATTGGTGTTGATGCCAGAAACTGAATTATGAGAAACTTTGTAAACAGTTACGAATTTTTACTTTGTGTTAAAGTAATAAAAATCAAAAGGGCCAGGTAAGATAACTCAATGATGAATGTTATGCAAGTTGGAGGAAGGGTTCTATCCCTAGTAGGGCACAGGGGGCTGGGCTTGTCTATTGAGCAAAGAGTAGAGCTCTGCTAGCAGTGGCCTACAATTCTTCTCAGCAACTACTAGAAAATCTGAAAGTAAATCTGTGACAAAAAAAAGAACAGGTAGGTTGAGGTTACAAAAACAAAAACACCCTGGTCAAACCAGGATGTAGTTCAGTTGTAACTTTGTACTTGGGAAACCCTGGGCATGATTTCCAGCACCATAAAACAAACACTGGCCCAGCAAAATAAAGTTATGGCCAATAATGGTTTACTAATGAGAGTTAATTAATTACAGTAAAGTATTTATGGTGTAAATACTAGAACATGTAATATGTAACTTGGTGTTCTTTTTATCATTAAGATCATATATTCAGGGGCCGGAGAGGCGCTGCCGGGTGTGACCCAAAAACCAAAAAAAAAAAGATCAATATTCAGTGTGAATTTACCCATCTTCTATTATACTACAGGCCAGGCCTTTTCTAGGTGCTTTAGTGTTAATACAAATTTCTGTTACATATGTATAACAGATATGTACAGTGAAATACAATTTCATTTCCTCGCTTCTGCTCAGAAATGGCTTCTAGCAGGCATCGGGGACCATATGGGATGCCAGGATTTGAACCAACCACCTTAGGTCCTGGATTGGCTGCTTGCAAGGCAAACGCTGCTGTGCTATCTCTCCGGCCCCAACAACTTACAATTTCTAGATGGTAATTCAATTGATCTTATTAGTTATCTATGGCTAATCAAGTTATCTATCTTCAAGTTAGAATCTAAAATATGAGTCAGAAACTGTATAAAATTTTTTTTGTGGGAGCCGGGAGGTGGCGCAGGAGGTAAGGTGCCTGCTGCCTTGCCTAGGACGGACCTTGGTTCGATCCCCCGGTTCCCATATGGTCCCCCGTGCCTGCCAGGAGCGACTTCTGAGCGCATAGCCAGGAGTAACCCCTGAGCGTCACTGGGTGTGGCCCAAAAACCAAAAAAAAAAAAAAAAATTTTTTTTGTTTTTGGGTCATACTGATTGCGCTCAGAGGTTACTACTGGCTCTATGCTCAGAAATCGCTCCTGGCAGGCTAAGGGGACCATATGGAATGCCAGGATTTGAACCACTGTCCTTCTGTATGCAAGGCAAATGCCTTACGATTGGTTACTCCTGGCTCTATGCCCAGAAATTACTCCTGGCAGGCTTGGAGGACCATATGGGATGGCATGATTCGAACCACCGTCCTTCTGCATGCAAGGCAAATGTCTTACCTCCATGTTATCTCTCCAGCCCCATAGTGGTCCCTTCTTGACCCTAACTGTATTTACTGCTCCACTATTTGCATCTCACTTCCATTTATCTATTTATAGCTGTGATTCAGACATGGTTACTTTCTGGTTAAACTTGAAAAGAATGAACCATACATTTAATTTTCCCCTCAATAATGGCTTTATCTGTTGTATGTCAACCAGTCTGGCCAATGAACAGGAAAGACCTGCTAAGAAATACTTAGGAAAAACGATCCATTATTAAGATACAGAAACAAAGAAGACCACTTTATTCTCTGAATTTGACTATGCTTTTCCTTCAAATGCCTTTACACTTTATATGAATGGATTCTGTGCTTGTGGATTACATATATATCTGTATGTTTTCATTATCCATCTTCACATAGATGGTTAATAGATAATAAGTAGAAATATATTTACATAGTGGGTTGTAATAGTATTCTATAATTTCATATATCTGCATATAAAATGGTATGCTAAATATTGATTTAAATTTTTGTTTTGTTTTGTTTTTCTGGGCCCCACCTGGTGACGCTCAGGAGTTACGCCTGGTTATGCACTCAGAAATTGCTCCTGGCTTGGAGAACCATATGGGAGGCCGGGGGACTGAACTGAGGTCCGTCCTAGGCTAGAGCCAGCAAGGAAGATGCCTTACTGCTCCACGCCACCACACCGGCTCCTAAAATGCTTTATTTATTTATTTATTTATTTTTGGTTTTTGGGTCACATCTTGTGACGCCCAGGGGTTACTCCTGGTGATGCACTCAGAAATCGCTCCTGGCTTGGGGGACCATATGGGACGCTGAGGGAATCGAACCACAGTCCGTCCTAGGCTAGCATGGGCAAGGCAGATATCTTATCGCTGGAGCCGTGGCTCGAGCCCCTAAAATGCTTTATTTTATTATTTGTTTGTTACTTCTTAGAGAAATACCACAGATTTTCTGTACTTCCTTCTCATATACAGTTGGAGAGTGGTAACCAAAGTTGACTCATGAGATCACAAACACTTGAAACCTGCTCTTAATTTTTTTGTCTTTTATGTAATATAGTACATGTACTGATTTTGCAGCTCATACTGTTGGATCTGAGAGTGGCAACCAAAGTTGTCTCATGACGACACAACACTTGAAGACCTATTCTTCTGTTGTCTTTTATGTAATACGGTACACATACTGTTTCTGCAGCAAGGCTTGAATTAGGATTTTCTATTACTTAGAACCAAAAGTTGATTAATAAACAGAATGTTGTCCAAATAAAACCCTCTCAAAACCAAAAGAATAGTAACAAAGGAGGGTGGGGTTAAAAAAATAAAAGAATGGTAACAGAGGCTGGCGAGACAGTACAATGGGTAGAGTGTTTGCTGTACATGTGATTGACCTAGGTTTGATCTCCATTTTAGTAATTCCTGAGTGCAGAGTCAGGATTAATTCCTGTGCTCTCAGGTGTGTCCTAAAATCCAAAGACAAAACCAAAAAGCCAAACCTAGTAACAGACCACATATTAATAAATGTTAAGTTACAGAATCAAGTTTCTCAGTCATACCTTAAATTATTTTGCTGGCCAGGTGGAATGACACTATAATAAATTGGCATTCCAGTTGCAGGTATAGATCCTTGATTAGACTGATTAGGGAACATAATAGCCTGTTGATATGTCTGTTGGACAATTCCTTGAGAACCTTGAGGCAGTGAAACCTAAAATTTGAAGGACAATTGAAAGATAAAAGAATTTAAAAAAAATCCTGAAAATATTAATGACATTATTTAGTAAAATCTTCCAACTATGAGCACTTAGGAATAAGCTAAAACTAATAGTATAGCACTTTATTTCTATGTTCTTTCCAGTTTTTGTTTTGGGCTAGCAATTTATCACATATGCAGCATATAATGTTCATTGATTATTGAGAAAAGGTAAGACTTATAGCTCTAATTAGAAGGTCAGGGCTGGAGCAATATAGCATAGCTGGTACAGAAACTGTCTTGCAAGCACCCACACGAGCTCAATTCCGGAACCACATATGGTTCCATGCTAGACGTGATTCCTGGTCTCAAAAGGGGTAAGTCCTGAGCACTGCTGGGCCTTGTATGTGGCTAACCTGGGTTTGATCCCTGCCATCCCAAATGGTCATCCAAGCTTACCAGGAGTGACTCCTGAACTAAGAGCCATGAGTGATCCCTGAGCAATACCAGATAAGGCCAATTAAAAAAAAAAAAAAAAGACTAGGGCCAGAGAGATAGCACAGTGGCGTTTGCCTTGCAAGTAGCTGATCCAGGACCAAAAGTGGTTGGTTCGTATCCCGGTGTCCCATATGGTCCCCTGTGCCTGTCAGGAGCTATTTCTGAGCAGACAGCCAGGAGTAACCCCTAAAAAAGACTATTCAAATAAAAAAAAAAAAAACTGCCTTAAAAAAAAAAAGGAATGTTTGAAATGAAACTAGGTATGTAAAAGTAATAGTTTATCTCAGGCAGAATGAACAAAGTTCAGATAGGATTGAATGAGACTGAAAAAGAGTGACCTTTGATGTTAAATATATTTAGAAGGGATATTGATTCCATGAATTTCCTCTCTGTGATACTGAATGAATGACTTAACTAATCTCATATTCCTTCCATCTGAGGAGAGATTATTTCCATTATAATTCATTTACATGATCTAGCACAATAGGTATACAATGCACAGTGAATCTCTCAATTAGCTCTTTCCAATTTTTTTTCTTCTTCTGGATTTCTGGGCCATACCTGGCAGTGGTCAGGTGTTACTCCTGGCAGGCTTGGGGACCATATAGGATGCCAGAAATCGAACTGGGGTCCATCAGGGTCAGCTGCTTGCAAGGCAAACACCCTACTGCTGTGCTATTGTTCCAACCCCTCAATTATCTCTTTTCTACATTATCTATAGAGAAATCTCAAGGGCATAATGGATTCTTTAATTCCTATTTCAGATCTACAATTTCTAAAATAGAAACCTCATAGACACAATGGGAACGCAATTTACAAATGGGCCAAAATGATAGTTAGGATATAGCAATTTTTGTAAGTAAACCAGTATAAAAGCTTCTGGGGATTATGATGATAAGTTAGCAATGAAAACAATAGTAACAACAGAGATGATAATGAGAGTTAACATTATTGAGCACTTTCTACAATTTATCATTTTCTGTTCTAAGAACGTTTTGTGTATAAGTAAGTGCATTAAGTATTCCTACCTAACAGCTCCTTTTTTTTTTTTTTCGTTTTTGGGCCACACCCAGTGACGCTCAGGGGTTACTCCTGGCTATGCGCTCAGAAGTTGCTCCTGGCAGGCACGGGGGACCATATGGGGAACCGGGGGATAGAACCGCGGTCCGTCCTAGGTTAGCGCAGCAAGGCAGGCACCTTACCTCCAGCGCCACGGCCTGGCCCCATACCTAACAGCTCTTAAAAGGCTTTTTTATTTGTCTGATTGTTTTGGGACCACAATTGGCTCTAAGAAGGTACTTTTAGCATTCCTGTTTTACATAGGGAAACTGAGGTTAAGTAATTCATCTAAGGTTGTATAACTGATAAGTAGTAAAGTAAGGATTTGCTGCTCTTTGGCTCTGGCCTCAATTCTTTAGCCATTTTAGTATTCTATAAACCTGTGTTCTAAGATTTATGAATAAACAATTAACTTCCAAGTCTTGCTAACAATATATTTTGAAAATCTACCAGTTGAACCCGGGGGATAGCATGGAGGT
This sequence comes from Crocidura indochinensis, assembly GCA_004027635.1. NCBI lineage: Eukaryota > Metazoa > Chordata > Mammalia > Eulipotyphla > Soricidae > Crocidura > Crocidura indochinensis. Next base: position 12,269 of record PVKC010009742.1, on the reverse strand, counting down.
AAGGCGTTTGCCTTTCATGCAAAAGGTCATCGGTTCGAATCCCGGTGCCCCATATGGTCCCCCGTGCCTGCCAGGAGCAATTTCTGAGCATGGAGCCAGGAGTAACCCCTGAGCACTGCCGGGTGTGACTCCCCCCCCCCCCCAAAAAAAAGCCATAAAAAAAATCTACCAGTTATTTCAAAATACATGATATTTCATAATCACCTTCCATTTAGCTCAACAGAAATACATGATTTTATTTAAACATCTCTGAGAATGCAATGTATTTCATTTTAGCTTTTTGTCTACTATGGCAATATAACACATGCAGATTATAATTTCTGATTGCATCTATTTATATATCTAAGGAAGTCTAGAAGAACTAACAGTTTCATTTTGACGATCTGTATGACAGAAAGATGACACTTGATAAAGCACAGCCACAGAACATACTCTATTAAGGACAAATTAGTTTTTTCAAGTTTAATTTTTAGATTATTGCTATTAGGATTACCTACTCAAAATAGCAGGAATTCACGCAATATGTGGACTACATGAACCATACTCTATAAACATTGATTTATAGCTATTTATTCTCACTATTTCTTTTTTTTTGTATTCTCACTATTTCAAATACCCATTTCCACCCCCTTTTTGCCTCCGTTTTGACTCTCCTTTCTAAGGAGTTGAATAATAGGAAATTTAATTATATAAATGACTTTATTTATATAAATTATTATCTATTCACATATACAATTATATAGTTATAATTATGTATAAAATTCTTATTTAAACAATCCCATAAAATTTATTTGTTAACATCAATGTACTTAACAAAGTAAACAGTATTCTTCCTATATAAAAAGAAGAGAGAAGATGCACTGCGACTATCTACACAATTTTTTTTTTGTTTGTTTTTGGGCCACACCCGGTGCTGTTCAGGGGTTACTCCTGGCTATCTGCTCAGCAATAGCTCCTGGCAGGCACGGGGGACCATATGGGACACTGGGATTCAAACCAACCTTAGATCCTGGGTCTGCTGCGTGCAAGGCCAACACCGCTGTGCTATCTCTCTGGCCCCTATCTACACATTTCATTCATTCCAAATCATCGCTATAGCGTTAACAGTGACAATATACCTGGTATGATGGCACTGAAGGATAGGGGATAACCACTCCTGGGATCTGATTTCCAATGCTGTTGGGTTGGCCACCAACAAGACTCTGATTCTGGGATTGCTGAACTCCAATTATTCCTTGGTAGTTTTGCTGCTGGTTGGGCATAACTTGATAACCTGTAATGGCACAATGAGTTAAATCCTGCTCTAAATTTATTACATCTAGAAAGGTGTTTTTACAAAAAGTATTTTAATTGTTTTTCTAAAATGACAAATTTTATTTAAATAGTGAATCTGAAAGTTGTTGAAAGCTAGTATTAGAAAGGTATCCAAGAAGGTAGTGCAAAATGCTAGAATGCCACAACAGCAGGGCTTCAGGTTTGATCTCTGGAACTGCATGCATGAACTCCCATACACTGTGGGATATGTGCAACACTGGTGACCCTCAGTACTGCTGGGAAGGACGAAAAGCAAACAAACAATATAAAGTTTACTATGTAGGTAATCTAAGTCAGCTACAACCTCTTTTCTTTTTAATTGTTGGGTCGCACCTGGCAGCACTCAGGGTTTCTTCTGGCCCTGCACTCAGAAACCACTCCTGGCAGGCTCAAGGGACCATATGAAATGCTGGGGGTTGAACCTCAGTGGACTTCGTGCAAAGCAAACACCCTACCATCTGTGCTATCACTTGACCCCTCTTTTCTTCGATAAAAATAATTTTGTTTGTTCCGGCTGTGCTCAGGGATTTCTCCTGACTCTGCATTCAGGGATCACTCCTGATAGATTTAGAGAATCATATGGGGTATCAAACCTCAGTCAGTTGCATGCAAGGTAAATGCCCTACCTGCTGTATTATCACTCCAGTTGCTAAAAATATAATTTAATAAAATTTATGCAGAATTTCCTTTGCATTAAATTCATTAAGTTGCATTAAGTTCATAAGGTTGTAGACTATTTACACAGGTGAATTATTAGAGTATGTTACAATCTGTTATGAGAAATGGTTTCTGGGAAGGTTACATTATTGCTCTCTTTTGTAAATGCAGAAGCAGTATGACCAGAAAGTAGGCCCAGTTTAGCCTCCATGTGGTAGGCTACTATTGTAAAATGGTTGCATTTTTGAAAGATCATGCATATTGTTACAAATTGTTTCCATCAACCCAAGTACTCAAAAACACGAGTGAATAAAAAAACCATGGGCCCGGGAGAAAGCATGGAGGTAAGGCGTTTCATGCAAAGGGTCATCGGTTCGAATTCTGGTGCCCCATATGGTCCCCCGTGCCTGCCAGGAGCAATTTCTGAGCATGGAGCCGTGAGTAACCCCTGAGCACTGCCGGGTGTGACCCAAAAACAAAAAACAAAAACAAAAACAAAACAAAACAACTAAATACAAAGAAACCATGATACATCTATATGATGAAATACTACACAGCTGTTAGGAAAAATGAAGTCATGAAACTTGCTTTTATATGGATGGATATGGAGCATATTATGCGGAGCATAATTAATCAGGGGAAGTGGGGTAGACATAGCATGGCTGCACATAGAAGATAGTATGCTAGTAACATTCAAAGACTATAATAGAGAAGAGGCCAAGAAGACCAGTCCATGGTAGGAAGCTTGCCACAACAGCAGGGGAAGTAGTTAGGGAAGAGAAGGGACCACTATGGAATGATAGTGAGAATGATCAACCTGCATAAGAACTGGGTGCTGAAATGACGTAAAGTGATAGAGAATGATACCCCTTCAGTAGCAATATTGTGTCTAAGAGAAAAAAAGAAGAGAGAAATGAAAAATATCTGCCACAGAGGCAGATTGGGGGAAGTAGGGGAAGGAAGTGGAGACACTGGTGGCCGGGAGTGCACTGGTGAAGGGATGGGTATTGCACTTTGTCTGACTGAAACTCAATCATGAACAAACTTGTAACTGTATCTCATGTACTTCAATTAAGTGGTTTCTTTTTTTGGGGAATAGTGGGGATCCACCACTGACACTACTGGGGGATCATGCAGTACTGAGAACTAAACTCCCAGGGCTCCCATATATAAAGCACGGGCCCCAACCCTTGAAGCCTAGGCACCTAGATTTCACTTGTCTTTCTTTGGGGGGGGGGGGGTTACACATGGTGGCGCTCAGGGGTTACTTCTGGCTCTGTGCTCAGAAATCATTCCTGGCAAGGGGCTGGAGTGATAGCACAGTGGTAGGGTGTTCGCCTTGATTGTGGTCGATCCAGGACAGACCTTGGTTTGATCCCCATCTTCTCATATGGTCCCCCAAGCCAGGAGAAATTTCTGAGCGTATAGCTTTAGAGTCAGTGGGTGTGGCCCAAAAATAAAAATAAATCACTGTGCCAGGCACAGGGACTGTATGGGACACCAGGATTCGAAGCACCATCTGTCCTGGGTCAGCTGCACACAAGGCAAATGCCCTACTGCTGTGCTATCTCTCTCTCTGACCCCTCACTTGTAATATTAAGGTTACGTGACAAAAAAAAAAACTCTCTCATGGTCCCTCTCCACAATGCTTGGGAATGATCTAAAGAAGTCACACATGCAAGGTATGTACCCCACTCCAAAATAAAGGTTCTTTTTTTTGTTTGTTTGTTTTTGTTTTTGGGTCACACCCGGCAGTGCTCAGGGGTTACTCCTGGCTCCATGCTCAGAAATTGCTCCTGGCAGGCACGGGGGACCATATGGGGCACCGGGATTCGAACCAATGACCTTTTGCATGAAAGGCAAGCGCCTTACCTCCATGCTATCTCCCAGGCCCCCAAAATAAAGGTTCTTAAGAGATAAGTAATAATCTACTCAAAGTTATCAACTCAACTAAGGGACAATTCTTCTTTCAGCTAAATACACGGTTGATAATTCAAGTTAAATTAAACTAACACAATAAATGCTGAGCAGTAAGAACTGTTTCTTTTTGTCTCCAACTCCTAAGAGAACTTCTTCAGATAAACTAATCAGCTCAGTACTCCAATAAGTTACTAGAAACAAAAATCATTTTTTAACAAAAAAAAAAAAAAAAAAAACCACCTAACTCCAGGAAAATGAAAAGTTTCTCCAAAGATGAACCAAACTACAGTACCGTCTTAATAAACTTCCACAACTAAAGGCCAGTAAAATGATCACCAATTTTTATTTCTACCAAATATAAGGAAAATGGCAACCACCTCATATCAGATATACATTGTAGACCACAGGATCACTGTAATTGCCTGGAAGACTCATTCTATTAAAAAATAAAATAAATAGTACCTGGCATCATCTTCTCTAAGATGTAAATACAAGGAAAATCTGGTAACTATGTAACATATTAACAAGAAAGTAAAAATGCAGTGACAAAGAATTTCTTAAGAATAAAGTATTATTTATTTATTTCATTTCATTTTTTTTTTCTTCTGATTTTTGGGTCAACCTGGCAGCACTCAAGGATTACTCCTGGCAGGTTCGGAGGACCATATAGGATGCTGGGATTCGAACCACCATCCTTCTGCATGCAAGGCATGCTATACTATCTCTCCGGCCCCAAGAATAAAGTATTCTTTAAAAAGATGCAATTTGCTTGGTAAACTTTCTCCCTGTGAATTTCTGATAACATTTAACTAGGTAGGAAGAAGACAAAAGACACTTGTCAATTGATAATCAACTATATTTTCAATTTATCAAAAGAGAAATACTTAAAATTCATACCCTAAATTTACTGAACCATCAAAACAAACTGCCATTTCCACCCTCTAGAGATGTGAAGAGTAGAAAAAAAATTAATGTAAACAAAAGACCTTTTGTCTGTTTGCTGGAAATGCTACCACCGAGCACTTATATATTTATTTTCTAGCAACAAATTTTGAGTTCATCTTCTTTGGACTGGGAAAATAATTTCTTACAATAAATGTGTAAGGAAAAGTACAAGAAAATATCACTTGTCTGCTCTACATAGAGAAATAAAAGAAGGACACAGACAATATTTAGTGGTAAAGACCCTGGCCACCAGAATATACAATTGAGAATACCAAGGAAAGATAGGAGTGATAAGAACCGCAAGTGACACAGGTGCATTAGTGGAGGCTCTTAGCCTCTTTAGTGGTGGTGAGTTAAAATTTTTTTGTTTTTTGTTTTTTGAGTCACACCCGGTGATGCTCAGGGGTTACTCCTGGGTATGCACTCAGAAATCACCCACCATATAAGATGCCAGGGACTGAACCATGGGCTACTAGGTTAGCTGTGTGCAAGGCAAATGCCCTACCACTTGGCGAGGTAATTTTTATAAGAACACAAAAGTTAAAAATATTGTAAACTGGGCCCGGGAGATAGCATGGAGGTAAGGCGCTTGCCTTTCATGCAAAAGGTCATCGGTTCGAATCCCGGTACCCCATATGGTCCCCCGTGCCTGCCAGGAGCAATTTCTGAGCATGGAGCCAGGAGTAACCCCTGAGCACTACCGGGTGTGACCCAAAAACCAAAAAAAAAAAAATATATATTGTAAACAGTGATAAATAAACTTAAAAAATTAGTTGTCTGAAGTAAAAGAAGTGACTATCTGATAAATTTCACTGTAACATAATTTGATTTAAAATTTTTGAATTAAAAAAATGGTTTGGGCCCGGAGAGATAGCACAGCGGCATTTGCCTTGCAAGGCACTTAATGAATATAAAATTTATTGTATTAACTCTATTACTTGTGGGTTAGTCAGTCAGCCACATGCATAAAAGCAAACTCAGACTTTTATCTAATACAATTCACAAAGGTCAAATAAAAATGGATTAAAGACCTTGACATAGACCGAAAACTATTAGGTAAAGAAGAAAATGTAGGTAGAACACTCCAAGAAATTGAAACTAAAGGCATTTTCAAGGAGGAAACACCACTGTCTGAACAAGTGGAAGCAGCAGTAACAGTGAATAACTACATTTACAACTACTATGACAATAGTAGTGAGTGAGAGGAATAGAATGCCTGTCTGGAATACAGGCAGAAGGGGTGGGGGATGGTGGAGATTGGGGGCATTGGAATTGGGAAGGTTGCACTGGTGAAGGGGGGGGGGTTCTTTTTTCTTTTTTTTATAACTAAAACCCAACTACAAACATGTTTGTAATCCTGGTACTTAAATAGATATTAAAAAATAAAATTAAATTAAAAAACAACAAATGGGACTACATTAAACTGAGAAGCTTCTGCACCTCAAAGGAAAAAATGTTGAGGACACAAAGGTTACTCACGGAATGAGAGAAATTGCTACAGGCTAACTTTGGTCTGCCAGATCTTGAGTTCCGGATGCATTAGAGGGCTTCTTTTGAGTCCTCTTTGAGGATAGAGTGGATATGTGGACGACGGAATATGAAGAAATTGAGACCACACAGTGAATGTATGGGGAAACATGTTCTGGCAAGTGTTGAGTTACAACTTTAATCTCCATGCTAGGAGTATTTAAAGGGAAAAATGATAGTCTTAGGCACAAAAGGAATTTCTGCATTGACAAAGAGCTGGAGTTTAGAAAAACAGAAACATTAGCAGCAGGTCTGTTAATATACATGAAAATATGATGGCTAAGCAACTCAGGTGAATAGGATCTATTTAAGAGGTCCTGGAGTTAGAAGGGGAAAGTAGCATAATAAAAAGTAGGAAGCTGTCTGGCTGGTATTTTCTGCAGGCTAGCAGTGAAAAACTGCTTTTGAGTAAAACAGAACCAGGTCCAAGAAATGTAAATTTTGTACCTTGTAGGAGTGATGATGATAGCTAAGTTAATGACCATGTTTTTAGATATAAATAGGGCTGACAGAAAGAAGAAAATTGTCTTAGTTTCTTTTTGGTACTGAGAATTCTCTGGCATGTAAATATACAAGGGAGAAATAATATTAAAGCCAAATAATATGTAGGGAATGTAATCTCAGTACCATGACATGAATTTCAGAAATATCTCCAGGAATTCCTCAACTCTCCACACATGGGTAAAATTCTGCAGCAGGACTTTTGAGGAATCCTGTGGGTTTTTCTTTTTTTTTTTTTCAGTTCTCCACGCCAGAAAAATTCAGATTTCATCTGATGGGCCTACTAAATTGCCCCTTTAATTGGATATAGAAATTATTTTCTATGGTGTAGACAAGAAATGATTACTCAATATCCATCAGATATCTAGATATATAAAGTACTGACAGAACTTAACAAGAAAAAACAAATCTAACCCCATCAAAAAATGGGGAGAAGAAATGAACAGACATTTCCTCAAAGAAGAAATACAGATGGCCAAAAGGCACATGAAAAATGCTCCACATAACTGATCACCAGGGAGATGCCAAAACAAAACAAAACAAAACAAAACAAAATGAGGTACCATCTCACACCAGAGACTGGCACACATCACAAAGATCAAGAACAATCAGTGGGGCTGGAGAGAGAGCATGGAGGTAAGGCGTTTGTCTGGCATGCAGAGAATGGTGGTTCAAATCCCGGTACCCCATATGGTCCCCTCAGCCTGCCAGGAGCTATTTCTGAGCATAGAGCCAGGAGTAACCCCTGAATGCTGCTGGGTGTGACCCAAAAACAAAAACAAAAAACAAAAAAGAACAATCAGTACAGGAGGGGATGTGGGGAGTTGGGAGAAAAGAATTCTCATTCACTGCTTGTAGGAATGCCATCTAGTCCAGTCTTTATGGAAAACAACATGGCGATTCCTCAAAAAACTGGAAATTGAGCTCCCATGTGATCCAGCTATACCACTCCGAGGGATATACGCTAGGAACAACCACAACAAAAAACACTACACAATACAATACCCTCTGCACTCTTATTTTCATTGCAGTGCTATTTACAATAGCCACAATCTAAAAGCAACCCACATGCCTGACAACAGATGAGTGGCTAAAGAAATGGTGGTAATTATACACAATGGAATACTATGCAGCTGTTAGGAAAAAAGTGAATTCAAGAAATTTGCCTATGCATGCCTGGACATGGAGACTATTATGCTGAGTGAAATGAGTCAGAGGGAGAGATAAGACACAAAATAGTCTCAGTCATCTGTGGGATATAAGATATAAGACAGTGATAATAATACTCAGAGATAATAGACACAAGGGCTGGAAGGATCATTCCATGTTATGAAGCTTATTACAAAGAGTGGAGAGTGCAGTTAGAGAAAAATACTACATTGATACTACCATGACAATGATGAGTGAAATAGAATGCCTGTTCTGAAGACAGAGAGTGGAGGAGGAAAATAGTGAACACTGATGGTGGTAAAGTTGCATTGGGGAAGGGTGGTTTACATTCTATAGCTGAAACCCAGCTACAAACAGTTTTGTGATCAGGGTGCTAACAAAATTATTAAAACAGATGAACTATTAATTTCTCAAAATTTGGATTAAAAAGATATTTATGAGAAATGGCTAAATAGAAACAAAGGTGCTAAGTTTATGATGAAGAAAAGAACTGAATATTCATTAGTGAACACATTGCAAACAAAACATTTTCATTATGTATACCTGAAATTTACATTATTATGTATGTTAAATTTTATAGAGGGCAGTTCATTAACTGCGACTTAATATACTCAGTTTTAAGAAAAAAATTTTTTGCATTGTTTTGGAGTCAAACTCAGAGATATTTAGGGGAAGGGGAACTTCTTGTTGTGTTTGGATTCCTATGTGGTATCAGGGCTTGAACCCAAGGCTTCTGGCAAGCACATTTCTTTTTTTTAGAATTACAGGGCCACACTTTAATTCCTGAATTTTACAGTTCTGCATTAATACTATCACGTGTGTATGTGTGTGTGTGTATATATATATATATGGTAGAAAACAAGTACAGTGTATTTTTTGGTTTGTTTGTTTTTTTGGGCCACACCCGTTTGATGCTCAGGGGTTACTCCTGGTTAAGAACTCAGAAATTGCTCCTGGCTTGGGGGGGACCATATGGGGCACCGGGGGATTGAACCACAGTCCTTCCTTGGCTAGTGCTTGCAAGGCAGATACCTTAACTCTAGCTCCATCTCGCCGGCACCACAGTGTATTTTTAATATAGAATAAACATCTGTTAATGCAAAAACTACACTTAATATTTACATAAATAGTCCATTTTTTCCAAATAGCCAAAATAAAAATTAAGTACAAAAATCTCAAAAATAGGGGAAATTGCTTCATTTAAGCTATTTCAGGAAAAATGGATCTATAGTACATTACAGAGTAACCCCTAAGCATCAAAAGGGTGTGGCCCAAAACAAACAAAAAATTTTAATACTCTCAGGTCTCTAAAGAAAATAATTTTGGGATACAATTGCAATTGATTCTTGGCATGTTATCGTTAAAAGTGCTAATTTTAAAGTTATATTAACAAAATTCATTTTGAATTCAAATTGTTTTTATCATGAATGCATATTAAAATACATATTAAGGGGCCCGGGAGATAGCATGGAGGTAAAGGCGTTTGCCTTTCATGCAAAAGGTCATCAGTTCGAATCCCGGTGCCCCATATGGTCCCCCGTGCCTGCCAGGAGCAATTTCTGAGCATGGAGCCAGGAGTGGCCCCTGAGCACTGCCAGGTGTGACCCAAAAACCAAAAAAAAAAAACCAAACAAACAAACAAAAATATTAAAAATTCTTGGTGTAGAAACAAATGTTTTAAATACTTTCTCCCCACCCAACTACTTATAGTTGAATTTCTGTTAAATCTTCAAAGAAATGGTTCCAAGAGCTTAACTTCAATATTTACGATAGTGGAATTAGTTTACTATAAAATTTTTTCTAAAAGAGGCAGCTGAACAAAATAACAATATGACTAGCACCATAATACAAGTAATGTTATTGAGTTTGCAACTGAAGTTTTATACTTGTTTCTATTGTAGACATCCCCTGCATTAATATTTTATCAACCTTGTCCCTCCCCCAAACCTGAGAGTTTTTTTTTTTTTTTTTTTTTTGGTTTTTGGGTCACACCTGGCAGTGCTCAGGGGTTACTCCTGGCTCCATGCTCAGAAATTGCTCCTGGCAGGCACGGGGGACCATATGGGGCACCGGGATTCCAACCGATGACCTTTTGCATGAAAGGCAAACGAACTATCTCCAGATTTTGGGTGTTAGTTGATGTACTATTACTGTCTTTTGTTATTCCTTGTATAACTAAAGTTCAAGTGAAAAAGCTTTCTTTTTTTGGTTGTTGTTTTTGGGCCACACCCGGCAGTGCACAGGGGCTACTCCTGGCTATCAGCTCAGAAATAGCTCCTGGCTGGCACAGGGGACCATATGGGACACTGGGGTTTGAGCCAACCATCTGGGTCCTGGGTCAGCTGCTTGCAAGGCAAATGCCGCTGTGCTATCTCTCCAGTCCTGAGAAAACTTTCTGATTCTGATTTTTCAGCTCTTGAACAGCTGCAGTAGTCAAAGAATTTTATGATTAGCCTGTAATATTCTCTCCCTGGTAGGAATACCCCTACATTTTTTTTGCCCATACTCCTAAGAAGTATGATATAGCTTCTATTTTTTTTTATTTTTTTTGGTTTTTGGGCCACACCCAGTGACGCTCAGGGGTTACTCCTGGCTATTCGCTCAGAAGTCGCCCCTGGCTGGCCTGGGGGACCATATGGGGCATGGGGGATCAAACCGAGGTCCGTCCAAGGCTAGCGTGGTAAGGCAGGCACCTTACCTTCAGCGCCACCGCCCGGCCCCAGCTTCTATTTTTGAAAGTATACTTCCTTGTCTTATTATATTTAGATTCCATATGTATATAAAACAATTGCAAATTGGATGAGGAAACTCAAATGTTAACTTATTTCAGGTCGGGCCTGGAGAGATAGCATGGAGGTAAGGCATTTGCCTTTCATGCAGAAGGTCATCGTTTGGAATTCCCGTGTCCCATATGGTACCCCGTGCTTGCCAGGAGCAATTTCTGAGCATGGAGCCAGGAATAACCCCTGAGCACTGCCGGGTGTGACCCAAAAACCAAACCAAACAAACAAAAAAACCCAAACAAACAAAAACAAAACTTATTTCAGGTCCCTTGAATTGTATCTCTTGTTTTGTTTTGTTTTTGTGGTTTTGGGGTCACATCCGGCAGTGCTCAGGGGTTACTCCTGGCTCCATGCTCAGAAATTGCTCCTGGCAGGAACGGGGGACCATATGGGGCACCGGGATTCGAAACGATGATCTTTTGCATGAAAGGCAAACGCCTTACCTCCATGCTATCTCCCGGGCCCCGAATTGTATCTCTTAGCTTGAGTATTTCCATGACAACTTGTATTATTTCTCTCTCTCTCTCTCTCTCTCTTTTTTTTTTGGTTTTTGGGCCACACCCAGTGATGCTCAGGGGTTACTCCTGGCTATACATTCAGAAGTCGCTTCTGGCTTGGGGGACCATATGGGACACCGGGGGATCGAACATGGTCCTTCCAAGACTAGCGCAGGCAAGGCAGGCACCTTACCTCTGGCGCCACTGCCCGGCCCCAATTTCTCTTAGAATTTTAGTGCTACTATTTTGCATCAAAGGCTGCTTTTGCTCAATATGTAAACTATTTTTGCCACACTCCAGTTTGTTTATAGATTAAGCAAAATTTTAATAAATTTTATTTTCATCTCCATAAAATTAAGTGTTCAAGAATTCTAATTTGAAAAGAAATAATGATGATAATAAAAAGATATCCTAGAGTGCTGAAGCAATAGTTCAAACAACAACAAGAGAGTTCAAACTTAAATAGGGTTAAGTCAGCTTTAACTTGGACATTATATATAAACAGCATGTTCTGTATCTTGGGTGACATTTTGGGAGTGCATGAGAAATACATTTTTTTTTTGGGCCACACCTGTTTGATGCTCATGGGTTACTCCTGGCTAAGCGCTCAGAAATTGCCCCTGGCTTGGGGGGACCATATGGGACACCAGGGAATCAAGCTGGGATCCTTCCTTGGCTAGCACTTGCAAGGCAGACACCTTACCTCTAGCGCCACCTCACCGGCTCGAGAAATAATGACTCTTTTCTGAATGACTTTACGTTCATTTTACATTCAATAGAAAAAAGTAAATCATGTTTGAAACAGATTGGGCAGGAAGATGTCATGTCTGAGGTATCATTTTTACTTCTCTAACATCTAAAAAAGGAATTACAAAAATTTAACGTGCTGCTCTTTATGACTGGTAAGTCAATAGAGCATCTGATGGGACAGGCATCTAAACTATTTTTTTTTTTT
>PVKC010009741.1:0-26451 GCA_004027635.1 Crocidura indochinensis | reverse complement strand
TTTTGGCAAAGAAATCCTTTACAGCAGTCTTAGTTTGTTTCCAAAGGAATAAAATAAAAATAAAATAGAACATTTTATTCTAATAACTATACCAAAAAAAAAACCACCTTTTATTGTTTGTTTATTTTGGGGCTACACTAGGTAGTTCTCAGAGGTTACTCCTGGCTCTAAACTCAAGAATCACTTTTGGAGGTGGTGCTTGGAAATCCATCCATATTGTACACTGGGGACTGAACCCCACGTTGATGTGTACAAGATAAGTGCCTAAAAGGCAGTCTCTTTGTCTGTGAAGTCAGACCAGAGAAATCTGTCCCTGCTATGTGATTACCAACTAAAAAAGACTGTGTGTGTCACCTGTGCGTGTTTCTCTACTATTCTGTGTCCTGAACCTCTCCTGAGTGGACCGAGAAGGGCTCCGAAAAATCGGTCTCCTAGAGCTGCCCAGGCCGAAAAGCCAAGGAAAACTGAGTCCATGAGTGAAAACAGGCTATCAGGGATAACTTGTAGAAAGCCATTCCCTTTGACTCTGAAGTCAGGCCAGAAGAATCTGCCCCTGCAGTGTGATTACCAATTGGGAGAGACTGTAAGTGTCACCTATACATGTTTCTCTACTATTCTGTGTCCTGAACCTCTCCTGAGTTGGCTGCAAAGGGCCCAGCAAAATCACTCTACTAGCTCTAGCCAAACAGAACAGAAGCCAGAAATCAGAAAACTCTAAACTAAAATAACAGATCTGAAAAACACAGTAGCTCAACTGAAAAACTCAATGGAAAGCCTCTCCAGCAGGGTAACAGCATCCAAGGACAGAATCCGGGAACTGGAAGACCAAACAGAAAAGAACTCCATACAGCAGAAAAGATTGGAAAATAACCTTAAAGTAAACGATCATAATGGAAAACAAGCAAAGTAATATATAAAACAAAGTATTTTAGAGAATATCAGTAGTTCATATTAATATTATAGTATCTTAAACACAGAAATAGCTATATCAAGGATTGTATATTAAATTATCTGAGGTTACCTGAGTCAAAAGATATGTTTAGTATAACTAGTTAAGAAATTAACACACTAATGTTTCACAAATTTCACTCCTAAAAAGAAGTTAGATTAGATTAACAGTGAGATTTAAGTCCCAATTACTATAAAAAGCTACTGAAAAACTAAGTATGCTAAAAGAAGATCAAAGTTTAATACCTCATACTTTCATTTTACATAAATTCCATAAAAGTCAGCGCCCTTATAATTAATCAAGGCCAAACTTCCATTACCTGGTTCATTGCATATTTATTTAATCACAGAGGGGCAATAACTGAATAAGCTTTCCACTTGATTCTTATCTGACAATCACAATTTGTAACTCAAAACTCTTTCCATAGAAGTAAGCAAGAATTCTTCCTGGTGTCTGAACTTGAAGCATTTAGAAGATATACGCCTAAGTCATGAAACCTATTAAAGATTCTCAGCAAGTTAATATAAAGCATATCCTATATTCAAGGAGTACTAGCATTTCCTTTATTTGCTGCTGACATTTTCTTATAGGTAAGCTCATCATTTCTTTCTCTGTTTTCTTCAAAGTACTCTCCTAAAACTGTAAAAGGGGAAGAATCCTTCATAGTAGATGATTTTATTATGAAATTTATTTTTGAATACCACACTGTCCAACAGAAATAAAATGAGAACCCAAATCAGAACCACTTATTTTTTAATCTCCTAGAAAATACAATGAAAAAATAAAAAGTAGGTCAAATTTATTTATATTAAAGTGCTCATTTCAACAGCTAATCAATATGAAAAATATTGACATGGTATTTCATTTCTTTTCCTGGGTTGGGGGGATTTGAGTCACACCCAGCTGCACTCAGGGGTTACTCCTGGATCTGTGCTCAGAAATCAGTCTGAGCTCGGGGGACCAGATGGGATGCCAGGAATCAAACCCAGGTCCATCCCAGGTAGGCTGTGTGCAAGGCATTTACCTTACCGCTGTGCTATCACTCCAGCACTGGAATTTCTCTTCTTTTGAAAACAACATCTTAAACTCCATTATGGATGTTATACTTAACAGCACATCTCAATTCAAACTATCAATTTTCAATAACCACTAGGGACTATGGCTAAAAAATATACAGGTGTAATTTCATAACTATTCACACTGAAACATAAAATTAAAGAAATTACACTCTCTGAATTTTTTGAAAGTGAAGATAAAAAAAATATACCCAATCATTTTTTGTTTGGATCACAGAATATAGCATGCGTTTGAAATGAAAAGATAACAGAGTGGTTAAGATGCTTGCCTTGCATACTACTGATCTGGGTTAATCCCCAGCAATGAACAATCCTCTGAGAATAAGCATTAGAGTGACCCCATGTACTGCCATAAGCCCCACCCCCAAAGACATTAATATATCATAGTCATTATACATAATAGTAGTATGCATTATATATTGTATAATATATAGCATGTAATAAATATTATTATATTAATGATATATAACATATTACATAATATGCTAACAGTTATTATGTAACTATAATGATAGATTACATGATTTGTTTAATATCTATAAAGTTTACTGAGCATCTATTTACTGAGCATCTTCTGCATCTATTTCAGAAAATAAGGATCTGTAAAATTGCAAATGAATGCCTTTACTTGAATGACAGAAATAAAAAGACAAAAGAAAAAGGGAAGTAGACAAGGAGAGAAAACAAGAAGCATTCTATTATAGTGATTATTTTAAAAATTAACTGATAATCCAAATACTTTTGAATTTAACTATAAACAATTGTAATGTATTAAAACCATTATTTTAGCAATTTGTAAGGATATATTTTATTTAGAAAAATGGGTGTCTTTTTTCTCTTTATTTAATGGTAACAATTAACAGAATTCACCTATTCATTGTCCCTATTGGAGACAGCTATGGTTAAACATCATTTATTTACTATGAAGTTGGTCACAGGAGAGGTTTAGGCTTGAGTTGTAACTGTATATAAAGAATAAGTGAAAATATATAAGGAAAGATAGGGTAGAGGATAAATAAAGAAAAACTGTTATATACATATTATAAATAAAATTAAACAAGAAGTAAATGAAGGGCTAGGGTTATTATGTTATAACTGATCTGTTTCAGCACTGTTTCATTTCCCAATGTATATTTATTTCCAAATTACAAATATAACTATAAAAATTTCCTTATTATTTTGATTTTGTAAAGATGGAAACTTCACTAAGATTCTTTTTCACCTAGTGAGAAAATAATTTATAAAAATATAATATACTATTAAGTCTTTTATTTTTGTCATCAAAATAATACAATTCTGAATTTTAGACCTTCATTCACGTAAGAAACATAAAAATTTAAAATTGTAAGCAATTAAGACTATGAACTACAATAAAATAATTTAAAAAATACATGAACATATAGGAAAGCAAAGTACAATCAATTAGTGAAGCAAAGTACAATCAATACTATAATAAGAAAAGACTGGCTTTGTTTTTAAGGACTGAAGCAAATAATTTGTAAGGCTTCAACAGAGAATAAGCATACTAAAAATGAATTCTTGCACTGTCAACATCTAAAGGGAAAACTTATTGTAAATGCATTAGTACTTGGCTTAATATTAGAACTTACCAAGTTCTGCTAAATTGCCAAATGCAACAAGACACATTTCGGTAAGAGATGTATTTTGACAGTGGATGCCCAGTAATTTCACTAAGGTAGGAATAACACCCATATTGATAAGCTGAGCTTGAAGGGAATCTGTAAAAAACAAAATGGTGTATTAATGTACCAAATGAACACTATCAAGAGAAAAATACCTTGTTTCAGCTAATGCAAATTCATTATTATTTTAATAATAATAAAGGCACATAATGTTTATGTAACTATCTTGACAATTTTGAGAAACTAGTTTGAAAGAGTAGAGCACTGACTATTCTTCAAAGATTCAGAAATGATAATAATTCACATACATCAGAGAATTCAATTTTAAAACATAAAGCCTTTACAGAGCAAGGTCTAAAGATAAATGCATAAATATTAATACTGATTTGAAAGTGAAACCACACAAAGTAGTATTTATATTATAGAAAGTCATAAAGTATGTGAAAAGTATAAGTGGACAATAGCAAGTTTAATGAGGACCTAGATAAGACAAAAATTTGAATCTTAATAAAGAAATATATGATACTTATTAGTTTTTATTATGTACAGCCCAGAATTCTTTATGACAACAAGAACATTAAAAAGGAAAAATAAGTTGCTTATTTTTTTAAGCTTACTAATATTAAGAAAAGGGGAAATTTAGCTTGAGAAATATAGCAGTCAGGTATGGCTTTGTCATCATTATTTCCCTTTACATTCTAAGAAACTAATCACTTTCAAATACTTAGATGCCCTGGATTTACACAATGGTTCAATGACTAATAAAATATTGTAGCCAAGTTAAAAACAAACCCAAACGAAAATCAAGTGTTACCTCTTGACTAAGAACAAAACCCGAGATACACTCATGCCTATGCAAAACTATTATTAATAACAGGTTAATTCAAAGATATATAAATATTCTTTTTTTTTTTTTTAAGTTTTTGGCCCACACCTGGTGACTCTCTGGGATTACTCCTGGCTTTGTGCTAAGAAATCGCTCCTGGCTTTGGGGAACCCTATGAGACTCCAGGGATTGAACCCAGGTATGGCCTGGATCAGCCGACTGCAAGGCAAATGCCCTACAACTGCCATTTTCACTCTGGCCCTCTCATTATCTTTTTAATTTAAAATTTATATATCATTTTGGGGCTGGAGTGATAGCAAACAGGTAGGGCATTTGCCTTGCAAGCAGACAACCTGGATTCAAACCTCGGCATCCTATATGGTCATTGAAAACTGCCAGGAGTGATTTCTAAGTTTGGAGCCAGGAGTTCAGAGCCATGAGTACCCCCAGCTGTAGCCCAAAAACCAAAAAAAAAAAAAAAAATTAATAAAAATTATGTATATTTTACAGTTAATATTTTTCTCCAAATTCTTAAAAGTTGTCTGTCATGAGCCTGAAGATAAACCAAGTCTGCACCTTTCAACACATTTTTCTCATAGCATGTATCACCTGACAGGATTTGCTCACTTTGCCACTTTCTTTTAGGTTGCAGCTCTCAATCTGCAGATAAGGAGGTGGTTAAGACATTATCGGAAAATAACAAAGGTAAGTTTGAGTCTTCTTATATATCCACTTAATATTTGGGGGATTTGGGTTTATTTATCCTGCTTGTGCTTTTTCCCAAATTAGGCAACTGCCATTCCCATCATAAGGGTGTTATTAGCCATGGGTAAAACTTGGGAGAATGTTAGACTTTGAGTGAAAGTGGGTAGGTTGCTGAGTAATTTTCTGGAAACTGTGTTGTAGTAGCCAATTAAGTTTAAGAACTTCTGTTCCATAGTTTTAAAGTATGCCAATATACTATTATTAGTCAATTACTTGTATATTGTTTGCTAATAACTTAAACAGAAAGAAGCCTCCTAATTTAGCATCTGGTTACTTACCATTAAAAAAATCTCCTACTATTGGATCATTCTGCCATTCTTTGTCAGTTTTAAATAAATTTTTTAGAAATTTATTCACTTTGACTCTTCAAATATAACAGATATGTTGATTCATTAAGTATCAGGTGTATAAGTGTGAGCACTAGCGCATGCATTGAGTGAGTTCACCATATGTCTGCATATACGTAAGCATCACACACTCCCCCTCAGCACTGTCAGCACAAAAAAACTACAAAAATCTAACAATTCAAGGACACCAAAGAATGCCACTTAGAAGATGTTCTTCAGGATTTCTTTTTTTTTTTTTTTTGGTTTTGGTTTTGGTTTTTGGGTCACACCCAGCAGTGCTCAGGGGTTACTCCTGGCTCCATGCTCAGAAATTGCTCCTGGCAGGCACGGGGGACCATATGGGGCACCGGGATTCAAACCGATGACCTTTTGCATGAAAGGCAAACGCCTTACCTCCATGCTATCTCCCGGGTCCCAGGATTTCTTAATTTCACAGTTCTATTTCTTGAATGAACTATTATAATGAATGAACTTTTCGAATGAACTAGTAAAAATTTTAGTTCCAGTGAAAAAAGGAAATAGAAAGTTAATAGAAACACTGCAGAGTTTAATATAATTTTTGGCATACAAATTGAAACTAATATTTTTTCTGTGACTTATCAGGAGATAAAGTGGCATAAACCAAAGGCATGGTGTGACTTGCCATATTTCATGAAAATTATGTTGTCCTATTAAAAAGTTTTTAAAGCTAAGCAAATTAATCAAATACATATAACACATAACACAACAAGAGAAAAATATACAGTCATCTCATTAAACACACTCATTTTCATCCAGGATACTATTATTTTTAGACCCTCTTCTAGAGAGAATAACTAAAATTAAAATTTTAAGAACTCTAAAATCTACCCATGCCAATTGCAGAAAAGTAATTCTACTTAGACAATAAGTATAAAAAATATGAACCTAATCAGGGTGACATTTATTTTGTGTTTAGGGATCACTTTCAGATAAACAGGCACCCTAGTACATGGTTTCTCCAATTGTGGTTCCAAAACCCTTCCAGAAGATAATATAGAAAATGACTTTCAACAGTATTTTAACCCTTTCCATAACAGATATTTGTCCTAATAGAAAAAAATAATGTTTTTGTAAAATTGTAGCTAAAATTGCTTATCTCTGCCATAAACTCATTCAATGGCACTAATAGCAAATAATAGTCATTAATTTTATAAAATAATAATAGCTCATAAAATTCATAACACCAAGTTTTAAAAAAAACTGGAAAGGTTATAACATGCTAATTTAATGTATTTTAAAAATTAAAATGAAGGTAAATAAAATACCACTCAAGGATCATTTGACAAAAATAAATCTTTTTTTGTTTGTTTATAGGCAGCAGCTGGTTACACTTATGGATTACTCATGACTCTTAACTCAGGAATCACTCCAGATGGTGCTGAAGGACCATATGGGATACTGGGGATCTAGGTCAGCCTAGTCACGCAGTGATGGCTAACCTTTTTGAGCCCGAGTGCCCAAACTGCAGCACAATACCCGATCCTCCCAATGGCCAGTCTGGCCCTGTTGCCAGGTGAGCTGCAAAGCAGACACCGGCACACTCGTCTCCCGCTTCCCTTGTGCCAGCTCCAAGCCCTTCCCGTGCCACCGCTGGCACATGTGCTGTAGGTTCACCAACGAGGGCCCTAGTGCAAGGAAAATGCCTATCCATTCTATTATCTCTCCAGTTCCCTTCAATAATTTTACACTAAAAATTTAATGAGCTAGGGCAGGAAAGATAGCACAGTGGTAAGGTGTTTTTGCCTTTGGGCGGGGCTGACACAGGACAGACCTGGGTTCAATTCCCAGTATCCCATACAGTTTCCTGAGCCTGCCAGAAGCAATTTCTGAGTGCAAGGCAGGAGTAACCCCGGAGCATCGCCAGGTTTGGCCAAAAATAAATAAATAAACAAATAAATAAATAAAAATCAAAAAATTTAATGAGCTTATTGCCATCTTAAAATATTATGGCAATTCAAATAATTGTCTTGACTATAATGTCTAAAGTATAGATAATAACAGGCAAAAGCTAAGTAAATAACATATGTTCTTTGAGGTCATATTATTTGTGTGTGTGTGTGTGTTTGTGTGTGATTTTTGGGTCACACCCGGCAGTGCTCAGGGGTTACTCCTGGCTCCATGCTCAGAAATTGCTCCTGGCAGGCACGGGGGACCATATGGGGCACCGGAATTCGAACCGATGACCTTTTGCATGAAAGGCAAACACCTTACCTCCATGCTATCTCCCGGGCCCCTGAGGTCATATTAAATATCCAAGAATCCTGAAACAAATTTAAGAATCACTACTAAAGAATTAGAAAATGTTTAGGTAATAGAATTTTAAAAGCATAGAAAAGAGGTTCTGAAACTCCATGATATACTTGGCAAATGTAATAGAGAAATAAAAATTAAAAATGAATCTTAGGTCGTTTCTTTTTTGTTTTGGTATTGGGGCCACAACTGGCGATTATCCTAGCTTACTCTTGCCTCTGGATTTATGGATCACACCTAGTAGCGCTCAGGAGACCATTTGTGGTACTGGGGACCAACATGCATGCAAGACAAAACACTGCTTGACCTATGATTCTAGTACTGAATCCTAGAATATTTTACTCTAACATTTTGAGAGAACTGATAACAATAAAGATCCTGACCACTTCACATTGGTTTCTTAAGTAGAAATTCTAATTAAGCCTAGGAACATATTTCATAATTGGATCTTTTTACTTATTTTAGGGACAAAATGTGGGTAATCAATGACAGAAATAATAGGTATGTTTCTGGGGGGGGTTCAGATTGGGAGGTGTTCTAGAAGTAGTAAAAAGGGGGATGAAATCTGTTGGGATTAAGTTAATAACAATTTTTATTGCTAGAATCAAAGAGGATCTAGGTTATATATATATATATATATTTAGAGTTTAGTGTAATATTTTTTATTATATCATTTGACATTTTTTTTCTGTAGACACTAATTGATCTAACAGACACTCTAATTACAAAAAAATTAAAAAGCAGTTTTACTTCTTATTTTATACTGAAGTTTTGCGTTGATTTTACAGTGTGGAGAATATATTCATTATTCCTTAACATTATTTGGTGTAACTTTAATTTATTTCATTTTTAACTTACTGCTAAATAAAAGTTGTGAATAAACTTCAAAGAAAAATAAGTGGCACTCATGATGTTGGGAATGTGATGAAAAAGTCAGAGACAAACGAAAACAAATACTTAGGATCTCAAATAGCTGATATTGTCCATAAACATTTGAGAAAGAGTCGGTGAAACAAAGCACAAGGCAAGACTAAGACTTTGATTTTTTTCCAGTGAGTACAAATACAAGGAAAAATATTTAATCAGTGTTCAACAAACACATTCACAAAAAATGCATCCAGACCCATACGTTGAACTTAAGTGTGAAAGACAGGTATTTAGACAGCACAGTGCTATGAAAAACTTTAAATTCTTTTTCCTAACACAGATCACAGACATATATTAACCAAAATACAGAACTACAAAATTACATAATATTAAGATGACACAGGCCCTATATGATCTATGTGGGTGAAGAGGAAGAAGGAAGGCACTGGGGGGTGTGCAATACATATACAAAGAGATATAAGGCAATCAACACATGCGCTGGTGTGAACACTTACCTACCTACATTTGAATTTCATGGTTCCAAGTTCTTCAGGTCACTCATGGAAACTCCAAAGAATGGAGATCTGGAGAGAAGATCTAAAGTTGAAGAACCTTTCCCCCGAGTTTTAAGTTTAATGTTTAAAACATTGGTATAGAATAGATTATAGATGCAGAAAGTCAAGAATTCCAGAAACTCTGGTGAAACTAGCTTGATTACTAAAATGAGTATATTTCTTTTCATTATAATGCATCTTATCCCTAAGAAATTGCCCTCATAAACAATGAACTTTATAAATAATAAACTTACTGGTAAATAGCATTAGAAATTTAAAATAATATATATATAATTCAAAATGCAATGTTCACAATAGATATAAGGTATGTATACTAATAATAGTATTAAAAGTATATAATTTTTCTTTTACAAATTCACATAAAACCCCATCTACAGTAAAATGAATTATATATCATTGAAATAAGTTATAATCAACTATAAGTTTTAAAAATAAGTTTAAATATATACTGGATAAAAACTATTCAGGCATATTAATGACAAAAATTACCTTTGGCTCTCTATTTCCAAAAAACACGTAAGTTAAAAACTAAAATGACATAAGATAGATGTTGAAAAGGAAACAAGATAAACAATAGGATGGTTTAAAATGTTATATATATGTGCTGGGATAACCTTGTTTTAGTTTCTTATTACCTAATACCTTTTGTGCTTTTTTATTTTTTTTATTGAAAAGTGAAGAGCTATTTTTGGGATTAGGGTGTGAGAGGTACTCAGGGATGTCGCTTAGTGGTGCTCAGGAAACCACATGGGGAGTAAAAAATCAAACCAATGTCACAGCATGCAGAAAAACTTAATCCCTATACTATCTCTCAGGCCTAAGAAAATAGAGACTTTATTTTTAATCTAATGAAGAAGATATAAATGTATGCTTAAAATTAAATTCAATTATTTTTAATAGCTCATATACATAAATCATGCATTGCATGTTTTATATCTATTATCTTTTAAGCTGAAGAATACATATTTAAATGACAAATAGAAATTTAAAAAATAGAGATTCAAAATTCATTAATGAAATTATGGAGGTTTAAGCAATAAATATATTCACAAATATATTACTTTTTCCACACCGTGTCCCCCACAAATATATTACTTTTTAAAACAATGAAAATAGAAATAATTTCAAAATTTTCTGGGTTCTGAAAATACAAATTTCCCTTTTTAAAATAAGACTAGCCACAAATGCCAAAAATAAAGTAATATAATGTAAAACAACAACCTAAAATAACACAAAGCAAAAGTGGCATAAAAAGAACAAAGAACAGTTCAGGCCAGGAATGGCTCTTCCACAGCCATTCAAATCCTCACAAAACCATAGCAGGAAGCAAGACCAGGCCTGAGAGGGCTTTGGGCTGACAAAGGGCCTCTATTTGCAGTTCCAGGGAACAAGGCACTACCTGCTCCAAGAGAAGATAATGACTAACTCTTTCTCCATATTACATCTGACTACAGGTATTAACTTAGAAACATTAGGGGCAACCAACTCCAAACAGGAAAGTCAGCTCCGCTGAGCTTGGATGCCCAAATATAAGAACTGAGGCAACTAAAGTATACTCTGAAAGGCTGGGAACTGTAATTCCTGGTGGGCAGTGGAAATGAAAATGAAAATTTTGACAGCACTAAGAAGCAATACAAACTCAACCCCAAACTTTCTGTATGGAATTGGTGAATGAGAACTCTGGAATACAATCCAAGCCTGCTTATAACCAACCTCACCTTTGGAGTAAAGAAAATACATTAAAGTGGGAAAGTCCGCCTAAGTTCATAGGTAATGAATGTCCGGAAAGTTGTCCAAGCACCTAAGAGCTTCGTAATTTCTTAGAAAATAACTACTTACCAAAGTGATCATGGCAAAAATGTTCAAGAACAGAGGGAAACAATAAAAAAGGAATCCAATGTCCCAATGGTGATGGGAATGGTGCACTGGTGAAGGGGTGTGTTCTTTACATGACTAAAACCCAACTACAATCATATTTGTAATCACAGTGTTTAAATAAAGATATTAATTAAAAAAGAGGCATCCGACAAAGAAAGAGACAATATCAAGAAAATTACAATCAGAAGTCACTGAACTGAGTAAAGAGCCTGGTAGATGAAGAGAATCATCGATGAAAAGGATGGAAAAACTCAATAGTAGACTGACAGAAGACTGGAATGAATCAGTAGCCTGGAGGATAAGATGCATGAAATCAAAAAAAAAAAAACTTTAATGAATAAAGTATCAATATTATAAAGTTTAAAGGAACCCTAACAGAGGAGAGAATGAGGGAGAATTATTGATCAAAGAAATTACAGCTAGAATTTTGCAAGACAGAGGATTGAGTCACATACTTAGATAAAAGGAGCTTGGAGTTATAAACACTAAGATGTACAGTAATTAAAATGGCAAAAAAAAAAAAAACCAAAAAACCAAAAATAGAATCCTGAAAGCAAATTTATGCCTGCAAAGGCCATAAAGCTGCAAGGCTACAAAATCCAGGGTACCTGGTTGCAGAATAGGGTGAGTTGCCACCCAGGGACACCAAAATGTAGCATCCCAGGACTGCCACCCAAGCAGTCCTAGAGAGGAAAGAAAAATGGGTAGAAACAATGCATCATTTAATTTCCAGTATAAAGTCTGCTGGGTGGGGAGTATCTCTGGCCCCAGCTGGCTGAAAGACTTTGCTCTGAACTCTATTCTGGTCCTCCTGCCCCTGGATAGAATCAAACTTTAAGTACCCGCCAAACCATTGTCCATAATGGGAGGTATGTGTCCAAGGGGCATGCCCAGGTCCAATTCCAATGTCCAACTAACTTTTCAAGAGGTTAACAATATATATATATATAATATATATCAAAAAATATATATGTATATCAAAAATTCCTCCTTCTCTTTTTTTTTTAATTATATGGAGAGCTATCCTCAGCAATCAGTCAAGAGATGATCTTTGGTAACTCTTTTAGACACAGCGATTGTCAGCTGCATTCACCTTTTCTTGAGAGTTAATTTAAAAGTTCCAAAGCCAAGAGATGATGTTTCAGGGAGAAAGGAATTAATATTCTAGGGAATATAAACAGTAACTTTCTATGAAACCTTTGTCTAGTCTAAAAAGGTAAAAAAAAACTCTGATTCTTCTTAGTAGAGGGGTGACAAATTCTTTCTGCTTCATGCTGATAAGAGGCATTATAGGGTTATCAGAGTTTCTTGCTATTTTTATCTATCTAAAGTAGTGGTCCTCAAACTACGGCCCGCAGGCCACATATTGTATTTGTTCCCGCTTTGTTTCTTCACATCAAAATAAGATGTGTGCATAGGAATTTGTTCGTAATTTTTGTTTTTACTATAGTCTGGCCCTCCAATGGTCTGAGGGACAGTGAACTGGGCCCCTGTTTAAAGTTTCAGGATCCCTGATCTAAAGGAATATTTTATCTATCTAAAGGGATATAAATATTCCCTATTTATAATCATTTTTGCTTGTTTTGTCTCTTTTGCTCATACATGTTTTCTGAATCTCTTTTGCTTATTTTCTTTCTAAATAATTTGTGCTCATTTTCTCTTTTGTTCAATTTCTCTTTTATCCATTTCTTTCTCTTTTCTTCATTTCTTCTCTCTCTTTTCAACATTTACCTTTTTACTTACATCTTTTTTTCTTGAATTCTTGCAGGGTTCAATTGTGTTCACCTATTCTGGATGCTAACTGAGAAACCCAGGGAACCCCAGTTGCCAGGCGGGGTGAGGTACCCACCCAGGGATGCCAAAATGTAGTGACCCACCACCCAAGTGGCCTGGCTATAAGTCTAGGCTTTCAGAGAGAGAACAGAGAAAGAGAGAAGCAAAGCAGGCAGTATCTTGCTGATTCTTTATCTCCAGTCCTGGCAGGCCGGCAGACTCTACCCTCCACCCCCAACCCCTGCCACCCAGTCAACTATTAAATGTTTTCCTTAAATACCAGCAGGACCTTGTCTGTTATAAGGGGTGTGTCCAAGGGGTGTGCCCAGGTACAATTTCAAGGATGTGTCTGGGCATGTTCAGGTCTAATTACCATTACAAGAGGTTAATATTATATGCAGAGGAACACACACACACACACTCAAGGCACTGATCCAACTTTACAAATAAGATTAAATGCCTCATATAAAGGTGAAGAATTCTTAATGGAGGTAGTAAGATAATAAACACATAAAATACGAAAAAGGAAAAATGCCAAAATGGACCCTTTTACAATATTCTCAAGATTCACTTGTTTTGGGCCCTGAGTTATCAATAACACAGCAATAGGTCATTTGCCTTGCACGTGGCAAATCCAGGACCAATCTATTTCAATACTCTACACCCCATGTAGTCCCCTGAGCAATTTGAGTGCATAGCCAGGAGTAACCCCTGAGTGTCACTGGGTGTATCCCCACCCACCAAAAATAAAAAAGATTTACTTGTTTTAAAGTTAACAGTGGTATAGACTCCATCTGCAGAGGCAAACATAAAGGCTACAACCAAGAAGAAGCCATTGGAATCCAATAATTACATCAAAGTACAATAGCAGTAATAAAAGTTCAAAACAAATAACACAAAAACTTAGAACTCATATAAACAGATAGCAATAAATCACATAGCTTCAATAATTCACTCAATGCTACTGTCATGAACTCACCAATTAAATGAAGCAGAGTAACTAGAAGGATCAGAAAAATGAAACCAACATTGCATTGTTTAAAACAGACTTGCTTGAACTGCCATGACAAATATAGGCTCAGAATATCAAGGCAAATAATAACTAAAATAGCTCAGGAGATTCATATATCAGAGGGGAAAAACTTCAAATTTCGAAAGATTATAATAGAGATGGATATTATATAATATTCAAGGGGTTTATGAAAAGGACTACATCCATTAACACTTAGGTACCAAATGAAGGATCATTAAATTATAGAAAGAACTGCTTACATCCTGAGGTAAGATATATAGTAAAACAATAATAGAAGATTTTTAACAACCTAATCTCACTGATAGACAATTAAACAAAGCAAAGGAAACAGGCAAGGAAACACTTGTCTAAAAGGAAAAAAACAGAAGGGTCTGGAGAGATAGCACAGCAGCGTTTGCCTTGCAAGCAGCTGATCCAGGACCAAAGGTGGTTGGTTCAAATCCCGGTGTCCCATATGGTCCCCCGTGCCTGCCAGGAGCTATTTCTGAGCAGTCAGCCAGGAGAAACCCCTGAGCACCGCCAGGTGAGGCCCAAAAAAACAAACAAACAAAAAAAAACAGAAGAGCTTAACAGATGTATATAGAATTCTTTAAAGTTAAATACAGTCTTCTTGGTGCACAAATAATATTTTTCAGGATAAACCACAGATTGGGACATAAAACAAAAGTCCATAAAATCAAGAAAACAGCAATTAGACCAAATATCCAACCAGATCATGATAAATTTAAGGTGAAAACAAACCATCAAAAGAAAGCTCAAAGCAGTTGAAAACTACACAATATACTACTGAACAACATTTGATAAAAGGGGAAATCAAAAAAGAAAAAGATTTCAGGAAACAAAAGAGAATGAAGATACAAGAACCCGAACAGCAAGGACAGAGAAATTGTTTAAGTGGAAAATTCATAGCAAGACAAATGTTCATCAGAAAACAAGATACAAATAAAATGCAAGTCACATCTTAGAAAGCTAGAAAAAATTTAACAAGGGGAAAATATTAAAAATTACAGCTGGGGCCTGGAGAGATAACACAGCGGTGTTTGCCTTGTAAGCAGCCAATCCAGAACCTAAGGTGGTTAGTTCAAATCTCAGTGTCCCATATGGTCCCCCGTGCCTGCCAGGAGCGATTTCTGAGAAGATAGCCAGGAGTAACCCCTGAGCACCGCCGGGAGTGGCCCAAAAAAAAAAAAAAAATTACAGCTGAATTTGAATAATACAGATTCTAAAATAACAAAAGTGATAGTAGCAAGATGTTCAAACACAGAGGAAAACAATAAATGAGGCATCCAATAACGAATGATAAAATGTTAAGAAAAGTACAATCAGAAGTTACTATACTGTGAAGAGTCTGGTAGATAGAGTCTATCCATCTAATTTTTCTCTTCTCTTCCCTTTTCTTCAATACATCAAAGAGATCATTTTCAAAATAATTAAACTTTAAAAGTTTTATCTAGAGTAATAATAAAAATAACTTTATCAGATATGTATAAAAGGAGGAACTGGAAAAATAGTATAGAGCAAAAAGTGCATTGGCTCATATACAGCACACCTTAATTAAGTCCCTGGCACGACATATGGTTCCCCAACAATAAACAAGCTCACAGAAATGAGCACTTACAGGAGTAAGTCCCGAGCACTGGAAGATGTAGTTCAAGAAATAGAAATAAAAAAAACAAAAGGTATACAATGAAAAGTACAGAATACAATGCATCATTTGAGAGTTTACAAATAAATTTATGGCATGAATTTGGAGATTATAAAAAAATTATTTTAGAATCGGCTAACATCTAAAGATAAAACGGAAAAACAAATATATAAGAACAACACCTAACATGGTAATCAAAACTTACCAAAAGTATTCTCCCAGAACAATAATAAGTTGGCAAAGCACTTGCCTTACACACAGATGCCCCATGTTTAATCCCAGGCACACTATATGGTATCTGAACCAAAAAGGAATGATCCCTGAACAGTCAAAACTAAGTCCTGAAGTGAGTGTGATATAAAAATGTTTTTTTATTAATTAAATCATGATTTACATTTATTTAGAGTTGAGCTTTAGTCATATTTCAAAACCAAAAACACCATCAGTACCAAGTCCCATCAACCAGTACTCCTACAGTTGATCATCCTCCAAAATGCACACCCAACTCTACCCCGTTTGTCACCTTAGCAGTTACAATAAAAAGTTCTGTAATTTCAACATAGATCTCATGTTTTGTCTTATTTAACCTGTGCTTTGACTACTCCTCTACCACATCACCAATATGACCAATATCTGAACCCCTATTCCATTACTGCCCATTCTCAATTTACTACTTCATGCCTTCATTTCTTCTTTCTTCCTACCGAATCAAATAAGGCTAAAGGTAATCTAAGCATCACCCATACTACATTAAATGTGCTCATGCAGATACCACAGAGAGCTAAAATTATACTATGTCACATCATGTATAGGAATCTCCATAGGGGACGAAACAGTAATCCCATTAAAACGTCATAGTTATAGCATGGATGGCTAATTTTGTCCACCCCAAGAAATATTTAAACAGAAGGCCCGCTGTGGAAGATTTTAGCCCTGCATGGATTACTAGAAATATTTCTGAGATTCATATTATGGTACTGACATTATATTCCCTTCATATTACTTGGCCTTAAAATTAATTTTCCCTTCTGCTGATATTTACAGGCAAAATATAGTCTTGACTAAAACCACTTTATCTGGATAATTATAATTTTTAGCACCAAATCTAAAACAATATATTTTTTATCTCTCTCCAAAGTGCCCTTGCAGCCTAGATTTTGGAGGTGCAAGGGCATGGCCAAATGCAGATTCTGGGCTATTGACTTTTCACAGAAAATGAGAACTACACCTTAGTGAAATGAACTCTTTTACTTGACCTCTAAAGAAATAGAGCCCATCCCAGTGCAGATAAGAATTCCTAGATTTTTTTTTACTTCTCACTAATCCCTTATTTTGCATCTGAAGCTAGACTGCCAAGAAACTCTTTGAGTGATAAAACTTAACCATTTGTAACTCAGAACTCTTACTGCTTACACCCATAGCTTGATGTGTAGTTTTATTATTAAACTCTGCTTTGTAATTGTAAACATTCTTCTCAATACCTACAACTGGCTTTTAAAACTTATAAAACTCCTAGCTTAAAGATTAAAGTCAGAATGCAGTTTTCCACACATTTGTGTATACTCTCATCATTTGTTTATGTTTCACAATCTGTGTATCCACTCTCCTCAAGAGGACTCAATAGAAGCCCTCTAATGCATCCGGACCCGAAGAGCTAGTCAGCAGTAATACTACAGATGAAATAATTTATTCCACAATTAAATAATTTTATATCACAGCATAAATAAAATCATTCTGCTTGTCTTACTTCATTCAACATGCTATCTTCCAAGTTCCAAGCATACTGCAGAAAACTGCATGATTTTTTTTCTTGCAGTCATGTAGTTTTACACATGTACCACATCTTCATAATCCATTCATCCATAGATGGACATCTATTTATTCCATATCTTAGCAATTGTACTAAGTACAGCAATGACAATGGTGTGCAACTGTTTTTGTTTGTTTGTTTTGTTTGTTTTTTGAATAAATGTTAAGTCCTGGAGTAGTCCTTAAGTTCTACACAAAAGTAGAATTGCGAGGCCAAATAGCAGCTCAAGTCTGTGTTTAATAAGGACTCTCCACAGCCCATCCCACAAGGATGAAATAAGACATTTCCAGCAGCAGTGAATGAACAACAACACATATTATTTCTACTATTTTTGATACAGGTCATGCTCACTGGTATAAGATGGCATCTCACTGCTGTCTAGGTTTGGATTACTCTATGACAAAAACGGCTCAGCAACTTCTCAGTGGCCTACTAATGATTTTGTCTTTCTCTGCTAAGTGTTCTTTTTTTCCTCTACCATCCTTTATAAAGTTTTTGAATGTATTGTTTGTTGCTCTGTTAGCACTTCATATATATTCTAAATAGCAAGTCTTTATTTGAAATACGAAATAAAAATATTTTTCCCCATTCAATTAGATGTTTTATACTAAAAATAAGTCCATGTTTCTTTTACCATGCAGAAACTAATTTTCTGTAGTCTCATTTGCTAATTTTATTTTTTTTTTATTTTGTTGCATTTGTTAGTGGTATCAGATCACTGAAGACAACTTTAAGGTCCTGATCTGGGAGCAATCTAACTGTATTTCCATCTACGCACTTTAATTTTCATTCAAATCTCTAAATCTTTGATCCACTTTGAATTGACTTTTGTGTAAAGCATGAGAAGTAATTTGAGCTTTAAATTCTTATATGCAGTTATCTAGTTTCCCAATATTATTTGATGGAATTTCTTTACTCCATTTTATAGTTCTAAATTCCTTTATCAAAAAATTAATTGTCCATATACATGGGATTTTGTCATTGGGTATTTGATCAGAAAGCCTACCTTTATTCCAGTACCAGGCAGTTTTGACCATGAAAACTTTATAATACAGTTCAAAATTAGGTAATGAGATATCTCCACATTTCTTGTTTTTCAATAGGACGTTGACTATTTGCACTCACTTTAAAGTCGATACAAACTGTATTATTAATTTTTCTAGGTCCTTGAAGAATGTCATGAATTTGGATAGAGCCTACACTGAATCTATGTAATAGCTTAGGTAAGAAAGTCCTTTTAACAGTATTTATTTTTCCAATACATAAGCATGGAATATTTTCCCATTTTTGTGGTCATGTTCTGTCTTTCTTAAGCTTTTAAACTTATCATGGTATAGATCTTTTGTTAAATTGATTCCCAGATACTTTATGTGTTCAAGTAAAATGGAATAGCCTCCTTGATTCTTTCACTTCTAAATTTTTTTTGTAAGAATGCAAAAGAAGCTGGTACTGTGATGTATTATTGTTTCTAGTTGTTTTATGGACTCTATGGTATCCAGTGTACATTATATCACCTGTAAGTAGTGATGACTTGACTTCTTTTCCAATTTGGGTTTCTTTGGTTTCGTTGCTATTGCCTGAGCTAGGACTTACAATATTGTGTTGAATAAAATATATATAGAGAATAGATTCTTGGTGCCTGATCACAGAAGAAATGGTTTGTTGTACACTGTTACCATTATGAATGATACTGGCTATGGCTTCTTTATAAATGGTCAGTACTATCCTGAGGACAGCTCTAGCGATCCTTATTTTGTTGAGGACTTTGATCAAGAATGGATGTTAGTCGCCATCAAAATCTTTTGCTTCATAAACTGTTATGATTATACAGTTCTTTTCTTTCCAATTCTTTTGAATATGCTGAACCATCTGTGTTTCCCTGATCAATCTTACCTGATTAGTGTGTGTGTTTTTTTTTCTTTGATATGTTGTTGGATTAAGTTAGGTAATATTTTGTAAGGAATTTTTGCATCTGTTTATCAGATAGAATGATCTGAAATGGTCTTGAAATGTCTTTGGGAATTAGTTTAATATTAGCTTCATAGAAGGTGTTGGGAAGAATTACTGTATCTTCCATATTTATAGGTGACTAAAGAGTAAAGGTAGTAAATCTCTGAATATTAGACAGAATTTACTAAGAAACTCATCTGGAGCACGGCTTTCCACACGGAGGGGTCTTTGACATGTAAACAAGGAACCTTCATAGTTAAGGGTGAAGTTAAGGGTGAAAGCCACATTATTTTAAGGTAAAAACTGGTTAATCCAACAATCCAGGCTTTCTAGTTTAAGAGTTTACATTCAAAGTAACTTCTCATTGTATTCTGAATTACTGCTGGAAGGGTCCATTGTAATTTGTCCTTTTTCATCTCTATTCCAATTTATTCAACATTTTTTTCTCATGAGTCTAGCTAAAATTTTATCTATCTTAGGGCCAGTGAGGTGGTGCTAGAGGTAAAGTGTCTGCCTTGCAAGCGCTAGCCAAGGAAGGACTGCGGTTCGATCCCCCAGCATCCCATATGGTCCCCCCAAGCCAGGAGCAATTTCTGAGTGCTTAGCCAAGAGTAACCCCTGAGCATCAAATGGGTGTGGCCCAAAACACCAAAAAAATTTTTTTATCTATTTTATTTATTCAATCAATGGACAAACATCATTTCACCACTTCTTTAAACTCCTTTCTTAGTTTCTATATTTCTGATTTCTACTCTCCTATTACTATTTCCCTCCTACTACTCTTTAGGTTTCTTTGCTTCTCTTCCAGATTTTTTAGATGAATGTTTAGGTAGACTTTGGGGTTTTCTTCTTTCTTAATGTTTATCTGCATTGCTATAAATTCCCCTGTAGCACAGTTTTTTTTTTTTTTTTTGGTTTTTGGGCCACACCCAGTGATGCTCAGGGGTTACTCCTGGCTATGCGCTCAGAAGTCACCCCTGGCCTGGGGGACCATATGGGGCACCAGGGGATCGAACCGCTGTCCGTCCAAGACTAGCGTGATAAGGCAGGCACCTTACCTCCAGCGTCACCCCCCCCCCCCGCCCCCTGTAGCACAGCTTTTAATGTATCACATAGTTTCAATTAGCTGTGTCTTCATTGTTGCACATAATCTTCAATTTCCTATTTGATCAGTTACTCTTCAGCAGTGTATTGTTCAGTTTCCATGTGTTGGAAGTTTTCTCCATCTTCTTACCATGATTAATTTCTACTTCCATGACATTACAGTCAGGAAGATATTTTGTACAATTTTGATACTTGTAAATATATATTTATCATGCCATAATATGTAACCTGTTCTAAAGAATGTTCCATGTGCACTAGAGAAGAATATGTATGTATTCTCATTTGGGGAGAGTAAGAGTTCTGTATATATCCCAAAATCCCAGTTCTCTTAGTTCATTTAGGGTTCTTTCCTAACAATCCTTGTTGATGATTCTTATATTGGAGAAAGTGCTATTGTATTTCCATTATGTTACTTTAAGTTTGCTAGTGGAAACTTTATGAATTTTGATCTGCCTTCATTTGGTGCATAAATACCATATTTTCCGGTATATAAGATGACCCCCTACTTTTCCTGTTAAAAATATGGGGGTTGGGCTATATTCGCCAAATAATACTACCTGTCTTTTAGCATACACCAAATGTAAATTTAAAAACATAAGAGAAAAAGAGTAGAACCCTCAAAGATTAACAGTATATGTTTAATAGAGCTAGAATTTGATGTGCCAACAATCATTTTATATTTGTCATTTGTAGTCAGTGGCTGATTTTTTAATTGTGATCTACATTGACAGCAGGGAGCTGGGGCTCCTCCAACAGCAACTGGCTAAGGCGTAGTGATCAATAGGACAGCTCGAGGGAGACAGAGTGCCTCTTCTGTGTCCCATAAAAGCTGAATAGAGGATTGAGAACCAGAAAACAACACAATAGAGATGACACCCGGTGGCTAGATGGGATGCAGCTCTTGGTAACTCAGCTCCTCTGTGTGTCCTGAGAGATTAATCAGGACAAGTAGAGGACCTTGCAGCTGGATGGAGGCAGCCGTAATAGGGGGATGGATCACTCGTCCCTGAAGGTGGAGTAAATTTCAGAATGCCATATACTGGCGTATAAGACAAGCCCTAATTTTTAAGAAGCTTTTCATGAGTTAAAAAGTCATCTTATAGGGGCCAGGCGGTGGCGCTGGAGGTAAAGGTGCCTGCCTTACCGCGCTAGCCTTGGACGGACCGCGGTTCGATCCCCCGTGCCCCATATAGTCCCCCAAGCCAGGAGCAACTTCTGAGCGAATCGCCAGGAGTAACCCCTGAGAGTCACTGGGTGTGGCCCAAAAAAACAAAAAGAAAAAAAAAAGTCATCTTATACGCTGGAAAATATGGCACTGACAGTATTTCGTGACTTAATGTTCCCTTCACAGATAGTTTTCGTCACTATCTCTAGTCATATTCTTTATATTGAATCTTATTTGGTTTGTCTCAGTATAACTGTCCAGCTGTTTTTTTCTTTTTTTTCTTTTTTATTTTTTCTTCCATTGACTGGTATGGGTGTTTTCTAACCTTTCATTCTGAATCTGTCCTGTGAGTTCCAGTGTGCTTCCTACTGGAAGCCGATGAACTGAATTTCTTCCTTTATCCATCCAACTAATCTAAAAGAAAGATTATTCCACTGACATTGAGACATTAATAAAATACAGATGTGGTACCATCTTTGTATAGGTATAAGTTGAAACTACTTCGTGCAAGTCTTTTACACGTGATCTTTCAGTAATTTGTGCAGGATTGATTTAGTTGTGGCAGTTAATGAAAGTTCTTGCTTGTCTGCAAAGGTTCTTATCCCTTGCTTAAAATCTAAATGATCGTTTCATAGGGTAGTGGACTCTTGACTGGAAGTTTCTTTCAATAGTTTAAATATATCTTCAAATCTATCCTAGCTTTTAAAATATCATATAGAAGACTGTTGCAATTCCTATGGTTATTTCCCTTATGTGAGGATTTTCTTCTCTTGCTGCTTTAAATAATGTCTTTATCTATTGTTTTACCATTTTAATTACTATGTATCTTGGTATTGTTTTATTTGAATCGATTTTGTTGGATACTCTTTGGGTCTCTTTCATCTGTGAAGGTGATCCAAAAATCAGGAAAGCTCTTGGTAATTATTTCTTCCATCAGTTGTTGTTCCCCTTTCACCTTTTCCTCTCTTCTGGTATACCTATGATTCAAAAATTATTCATTCTTCTTGCTATTATCTATCATATTATATATTCTCTTTCATTTCTTTTTCTCTTTTTTTATTTATCACTTCATTCTTGGTGATGGTCAATATTTTGTCTTCAATATCAGTGACACAATCCTTCATATATTGAATTCTGTTGTTGTGGTCTACTGTTGTATTTCTTTTATTTACTTCAATTTCATTTGTATGGAATGTGATACCTGAATTATTTTATATTAAGAGTTGGTTAAATTGTTTTTCCAATGGTTATCTTATTTCTGTGACCAACAAATAGAGTACTGATTTAAGTTCTTTAATCAGTGAGACTTGAAATTTTATTTGAACTCAGTGGTTTTCAAGGATGATTGTCCTTGTTTGCAAAAGCATGTGAATTCCTTGATTCTTTATTGTTTTTAAAGATTTGTAGGCACTGTTATTTGAGCTTCAGATTCTCACCTGAACTGTACTGATCTGTACTGTTTCTTTATATTTCAGCAAACTGTTACTCTCTAAACTTTGTTGATCAGTGCCCTAGCATGCTATGCTGTTTGTACAGCTAAATAACTAATTAAGCCATTTTCATTTATTGATGCAAAATATCAAGTCAGAATTCCCTTCTGATGTCTAACAATTTAAGTATATGGTTTTTGAACGTTTTCTGTGATTCTTTCATTTTTTTAAAGTGATCTCAGTGAAATAAAATTACTTCTTAGATTTGAATAAATATATAGGCAATTAGAAATTGATGAGAAATGCTTGTGATAAAACGTAAAAGTCCACCAGGAGTAATTTCTGAGTGCAAAGCCAGAGCAACCCTGAACATCACAGGTGCGGCCAAAACAAAAAGAAAAAAAGAAAGAAAACAAAGTTAACACTGAACCTATCTAAATCAGTTCTTTAGTTTTTCAGGATGCTTTGTCTTTTTTATTTTTAGGTCCACCCTGCTGTACTGTACATGTGACACTTTTCCTAGTGACTTCATATGGGGAACCACCCTTGCTTCCCTACCCTCCCCATGTGCCATGACCCTATCTGGAACCCAAAACCACACAAACATATTAGTGCTCCTACAATTTCAACCCTACAACCACTTTAAGTATGAATACTTCTGGTTTTGATATTTTGCAACAAAAAATGCAAATGAATTCATTAGTTATTCACAGATTATTCACAGTTATTATGTACAGACATAGCATAGCATGCTAGGGCACTAACATTGTTAGATCAACAAATTTTAGGGGCCCGGGTGATAGCAGGGAGTTAAGGCGTTTGCCTTTCATGCAAAAGGTCATCGGTTCGAATCCCAGTTCCCCATATGGTCCCCCGTGCCTGCCAGGAGCAATTTCTGAGCATGAAGCCAGGAGTTACCCCTGAGCACTGCCAGGTGTGACCAAAAAAAAAATTTTTTTTAGAGAGTTACAGTTTGCTCCAATATAAAGAAACTGTACAGATCCAAGCAGTTGAGAATCTGAAGCTCAAATAACAGTGCCCAGAAGTAAGGATGAGGAACCTCAAGTCAAATATTTGACTCAGGTTCATAAGATGAAGAGGGAATATGGGGTCCTAGGTTCTGATCAAGGAGGGATGCCATTCTGTAAAGGCCACATGGCAATCTTCTGTTCTGAACAAGGAGACGTCATTTTGTATGGATCACCTGGTGTAAGCCACATGCTATGTTTCCTTAAGCCTATTTCCTCAAGTTACCTGGCCATACAGGGTAGCCTATCAGGGAGCAATATACTAAGGTACCACTAAACAATAGTCAATCATTTTAAAGATCAAAAAGCTAGAACCTCCCTATATCCCTTCCCTATATAATCTTCTTCATGACCTTGGGCAGCATTCATCTCCTTCTAGAGATGACCCTGGCCAGCCAGTTTGGATGCTGTTGCAGATAGGTTAAAGTATTCAGTTTTACCAAAATAAAAAAAGGTATGGCCATAACTGCAAATAATGGAATGGCAAAAAGCAGTGGTGACCTCCTTTGTAAAACTCTTCAATCTGCCAGACCCTAAGATTTGCTGTCACTAATATGAATGCCACATTATCTGTAACTACTTATCTTTTCTTTTACTAATTAAAAAATATGCCTTAATGAGCGATGTGCTTTTAACCAAAAATTTAAAAATTCACTATCCAAAGTGCAAGTTAGGGGCCAGAGATAATATACCAGTAAAAGCTCTTGCCTAGCAGATGGCTGACCTAATTGCAATCCCCAATATCCCTAAGGTTCCCTAGCATTGCTAGGAATGCTCTCTGAGCGTGGAACCAGAAATAAGCCTGAGGACCTGGAGTAAAACAAAAAAAAACAAAAAACAAAAAACAAAAAAAAGAAGAAGAAGAAAAACTTAAATAAACTGCAAATTAAAAGCTCTGTCAAAACTATAGCTTAAAGTATAATTATAAAACAAAGGAAAATTCTCTAGTTATATTCAAGGAATCAACCATATTTTAAAGTTTGGTCCACATAGTAATTTTGTGTGATATTTAAAAATATACAAAAACCTTTATATCACTACTTTTATGTTCATTTAATGAGCTATAATGTTATTGGAAAATTATTGGCATGGTATTTATTGCAAAGTTCTGAGAATGTTTTACTGAGAAAAGAAACATCTGTTTACAACTATGTTAAATTTCTAAAAGCGGTATCTATAATTGCCTTGTCATTTACTTTTCAAGATTTACTGAAAAATTTATTGAAAGATTTTATTAAAGAATTTTTAATTCCTACATGTAAATCTAACATTCAGTCAGAATGATTTCATTTATAGGCAGTGTTTTTAGTTAAGTTACTTCCTAACATTAATATATAAAAACAATTTCAGTATTTATTTTTAATACTCTTATCAAAAAATCATAAATTATATTATTGTTTTTTTATTTTGATATTAACATTGGGCACCCTTCAAAAATGAGTCTAATTAGCAAAAGAGATCATTTTGAATTTTTGATACACTGAAATTCTATGCTGTTTACTTTTACAATTCACTTATAGATTCTTTGTTCACAACTTTTCTGTTTTCACTTTGCACTAGTAATGATTTTAAAACCTTCCCCCAGAGATAAAGCAAGTTTTCAATTGTGTTTACCATTCTCATTGCTATAGTTCATCAGCATGCCACAAAAGACAGTCAAGAGCTTCTCATTGGCGGGATCTGTTCTACTGCACAGTGACCTTAAATGATCAATTACAATCTGTGCACCACCTGCTTGATCAACTGCACTTCTGCCCTCATCTGTAAAACAAAGAGTCAAATTAAAAATAAAATAAAAAGAAATGTACCTTATTAATCCAAATACAAATATAACAGTATTATTCCACAGCTAGTGATTAAATCAAAAATAAAACAAAGCAGGGAGCTAAATATTTTCTTTTGGAAAATAAAAAACAACCAACAAATATACATGAAAATGGGAATGGGATGGGGAAAGAGACAATTTTTCAGAGGAAAGAGATTATACTTTTACTGGTATCATCTAGGACCTTAAGGAATTTCTCTATTCCAGGAATTTGTTAGTGATGACATTTTCTTTCACTCTTCCACAAAAGACAATTATGCTTATAAGAAACAGAAGATATTTTGTTGGGATTTCTTTTCT
The DNA here is from genome assembly GCA_004027635.1 of Crocidura indochinensis. NCBI lineage: Eukaryota > Metazoa > Chordata > Mammalia > Eulipotyphla > Soricidae > Crocidura > Crocidura indochinensis. The sequence goes on along the minus strand of PVKC010009741.1, from coordinate 191 downwards.
CACTTTGGATCAACTAAATATAAAATTTAATGGTGATTTTCAAAGTCAAGATAATAAGAAATCTATTTGACATAGTATAAATCTAGATCACAGTATGTGATTCTTAAATAGTATTACCACGAAGAGTTTGTTTTTCTAACAACATTTCCCACAAGTATGTTCCCCTTTTTAAGTTTGTGTTGCATTTTCTG